>VSMD01005815.1:0-97428 GCA_008750895.1 Mirza zaza
TGGGTAACCGACTTGAACCTTAGGTGTGAAACTATTAGAATTCTAGAGGAAAATGTTGGAAACACTCTTCTAGACATTGGCCTAGGCAAAGGATTTATGAAGAAGACCCCAAAGGCAATCACAGCATCAACAAAAATAAATAAATGGGACCTGATCAAATTAAAAAGCTTCTGCACAGCCAAAGAAACTGTCAAGAGAGCAAACAGACAACCCACAGAATGGGAGAGAATTTTTGCAAGCTACACATCTGATACAGGCCTGATATCTAGAATCTATTTAGAGCTCAGGAAAGTCAGCAAGAAAAAAATGAAACAACCCTATCAAAAGGTGGGCTAAAGACATGAACAGAAACTTTTCAAAAGAAGACAGAATAAAGGCCAACAAATATATGAAAAAATGCTCAACATCTCTAATCATCAGGGAAATGCAAATCAAAACCACAATGAGATATCACTTATCTCCAGTGAGAATGGACTTTATTAACAATTCCCAAAACAATACATGTTGGCATGGATGTGGAGAGGTAGAAGCACTTCTACATTCCTGGTGGGACTGAGAACTAGTTCAACCTCTGTGGAAAGCAATATGGAGATACCTTAAAGCGATACAAGTAGATCTACCATTTGATCCAGCAAGCCCATTACTGGGTATCTACCCAAAAGAACAAGAAACACTCTATAGAAAAGACACCTGCACTCGAATGTTTATGGCAGCACAATTCACAATTGCAAAGATGTGGAAACAACCCAAGAGCCCATCCATACATGAGTGGATTAATAAAATGTAGTGTATGTATACCATGGAGTACTATTCAGCTATGAGACACAACAGTGATATAGCACTTCTTGTATTTTCCTGGATAGAGCTGGAATCCATTCTATTAAGTGAAGCATCCCAAGAATGGAAAAATAAGCACCACATGTACTCACCAGCAAACTGGTATTAACTGATCAACACTTAATGGACATATAGGAATAACATTTATCAGGTGTCGGGCAGTTGGGGGGGAGGGGATTGGTGTATACATACATAATGAGTGTGATGCACACCATCTGGGGGATGGACACGCTTGAAGCTCTGACTCGTGGTGGGGGCAATGGCTATATATATAACCTTAACATTTGTACCCCCATAATATGGTGAAAAAATAAATAAAACAACAAAAAAAAGATAAAAGAAATTTAGAAGTGATCAATTTAGTAAAGTTACAGAATACAAAATCAGTATACAAAAATCAGTATTTTCCTATATAATAACAACTACCAATCTGAAAAGAAGTCAAGAAAACAATTCTATTTACAATAGCTACAAAAAGTATCTAGCAATAAATTTACCCCATGAATTGAAAGATCTCTACAGGGAAAACTGTAAAACTCTGATGAAAAATATTGATGAGGGCACAGAAAAATGGAAAGATATTCCATGCTCGTGGATTGGAAGAATTAATATTGTTAAAATCTCTGTACTAAACAAAGTTATTTGTAGATTCAATGCAGTCTCTATCAAAATGCCAATCACATGGCCAGGCACAGTGGCTCACATCTGTAATCCCAGCACTTTGGGAGGCCAATGTGGGAGGATCACTTGAGGCCAGGAGTTTGAGGCTGTGTTGAGCTACCATGACACCACTGCACTCTAGCCTAGGCAACAGAACAAGACCCTGTCTCAAAAAAAAAAAAAATTACATTCTTCACAGAAATAGAAAAAACAGTGCTAAAATTTGCATTGGACCACAAAATATGTTGGATACCTAATGCAACCACAAGCAAATAAAACAAAGCTGGGAGCATCAAACTACCTGATTTTGAATTATTCTAGAAATCTACAGTAACAAAAACAGCATGCTATTGGTATAAAAGCAGATACATAAACCAATTATACAGAATAAATAAGCTAAATAAATCCAGGCATTTTCAGCCAACTCAATTTTGACAGAGACACCAAGGACATACATGGGGATAGTATAGTCTATTTAATTAATGATGCTGGAAAAACTGGACATCTCATATGTAGAAAAAAGAAAAGAATAAAATCAGATCTGTATCTCTCACAAAAAAATAGAATAAAATCTTAAATGTAATCCCTGAAACTGTTAAATAAAACATTGGTAAAATGCTTCAGGACATTGTTCTGGGAAAATACTTTTTAGGTAAGACCTTGAAAGCACAGGCAACAAAACCAAAAATAGACAAATGGGATTATATCAAACTAAAAGCTCTCTACACATCAAAGTTAACAACCAACAAAGTAAAAAGACAACATACAGAAGTGAAGCAAATATTTTCAAACTTTACATCTGACAAGGGATTAATAACTAGAACATACAAGAAACTGAAACAACTCAATAGCAAAAAATACAAAAACACATAAGCCAATCTAAATATGAGAAAAACACCTGTATAAGTATTTCTCAAAAGAAAACATATAAATGGGCAACAGGTAAATTTTAAAAATGCTCAACATCAGTAATCACCAAGTAAATAAAAATGAAAATCACAGTGAGATATCACATTGTACCAGTCAAAATGGCTATTATGAAAAAGTCAAAAATAATGAAGGCTGGCAAGGATGGACATAAAGGGGAATGCTCATACATTATGCAAATCAGTAGTGGGAATGAAAAGTAGTATAGTCACTATAGAAAACAGTATGAAGGTTTCTCAAAAAACTAAAGCTCCTATATGATCCAGCAATCCCACTACTGTTTATTGATCCAAAGAGAAAGAAATGAGTATGTCAAAGAAATATTTGGACTCACGTGTTTATTGCAGCACTATTCACAATAGACAAGATATGGAATTAACCTAAGTTTCTATCAATGAATGAAATGCATAAAGAAAATGTGGCATGTTTATATAATGAAATATTCAGAAATAAAAAAAATGAAATGTTGTCACTTTCAGCTATACAGACTGAACATAATGATCTCCAGATTGTGATTAAGTGAAATAAACCAGGCACAGAAAGAAATAGTGCATGCTTTCATTCATATGTTGGAGCTAACAAAGTTGATCTGATAGAATTAGAGAGTAGAATAGTAGTTACTAGAGCCTGGGAAGGGTGGGGAAAGGAGAGTATGAAGAGAAGTTGGTTAAGGGATAAAAAACTGCAGCTAGGTATATGAAATAAGTTCTGATATTCATTAGTACAGTACAGGACTATTTTGAACAATAATTTTTCTATATTTCAAAGTTGCTAAAGAGGAGAATTGGAATGTTTCCACCACAAAGAAAAGATAAATGTTTTAAGTGATGAATACCCCAATTATCCTGATTTGATCATTACACATTATATACATGTATCAGAATATCATACACCAAAAATGTGTAAAACTATTATATATCAATGGGAAATAAAAAAAGAAAACTGCAGGCCAATATATCTGATGAACATATGAAAACTCTTCAACAAAATACCAGCAAACTGAATCCAACAATATATGAAAAAGATAATGCACCATGATCAAGTGGGATTTTTCCCAGGGATGCAAGGATGGTTCAACATACACAAATCAGTAAATGCCATATATCATATCAAGAGAATGCAGTACAAAATAAATAAGATTATCGTAGATGCAGAAAAAGAATTTGATAAAATTCAACACCCCTTCATGATAACAACTCTCAATAAACTAGGTGTAGAAGGAAAACACCTCAAAATAATATGACAAACTGACAGGCAACGTCATACTGAATGGAGAAATGCTGAAAGTCATTCCTTTAAGAACTGGAGCAAGACAAGGAAGACCATCTTCACCATTCTTATTCAACGTAGTGCTGGAACTCCTAACCAGAGGAATTAGACAAGAGAAAAAAATAAAGGTGTCCAAATTGGAAAAGAGGAAGTCGTATTTTGCCTCCTTGTAGACAGGATGATGTTATATATATAAATACCTAAATACTCCACCAAAAACTCTTAGAACTGATAAATTCATTAAAGTTGCAAGATATAAAATCAACATACAAAATCTGCAGCATTTCTGTACAACAATAATGAACAAGCTGAAGAATAAATCAAGAAAAAAATTCCATGCACAATACTTACAAAAAGTAAAATACCAAGAATAATTTTTCAAGTAGATAAAAAGACTTCTGCAATGTAAAGTACAAAAGAGTGATAAAAGAAATTGAAGAGGACACAAGCAAGGGGAAAGACATCCCATGCTCTTGAATTGGAAGGATTAACATTGTTAAAATGACCATACTACCCAGAGCAATCCACAGATTAATCACAATCCCTATAAAAATTCCAATGACATTATTTACAGATATAGACAATAAATATTCCTAAAATTTATATGGAACCACAAAGACCTGGAATACCCAAAGCAACACTGGGCAAAAAGAAAAAAAACTGGAGGCAGTACACTACCTGAGTTTAAAATATACTACAAAACTATAGTATCTGAAACAGCATTGTATTGGTATAAATACAGACACGTAGACTAATGAAATAGAATAAAGAAACTAGAAATAAATCAGTGCATTTACAGCTGACTCACTATTGGTAGAGATGCCAAGAACATATATTGAGGAAATGCTAGTCTCTTCAATAAATGGTACAGGGAAATCTGGATATCCATATGCAGAGTGAAAATAGATCTCTATACCTCATGATATATAAATATCAACTCAAAATGGATGAAAGATTTAAATATAAGACTTGAAACTATAAAATTACTAGGAAAAATGTGGAAATGCTTCAGGACATTGGTATGGGCAAAGATTTTGTGACCAGTTCTTCAAAAGCAGAGGCAATGGGAAGAAAAATACAAATGTGCCTGTGTTAAACTAAAAAGTTTCTGTACAACAAAGATACAATTAACATAATGAAAAGAAAACCTATAGAATGGAAGAAAATATTTGCAAACTATTGTTCCAACAAAGATTGATATCTAGAATCTATAAGGAACTTAATTATATGGCAAAAATAAAAATAATCTCATTACAAAGTGGGCAAGGAACCTAAATGGACATTTCTCAAAATAAGCATGCTTATGGCCAAATAAACATATAAAAAAGTGCTCAGTATCACGAATCATCAGGAAAATGCAAATCAGAACCCCAATGAGATGCCATCTCACCCCAGTGAGAATGGGTATTATAAAAAATATTAAAAAATTACAACAAATGCTGCTGAGGATGCAGAGAAAAGGGAACTCTTATACTTGTTGGTGGAAATGTCAATTAGTACAGCCATCAAGAAAAACAGTATGGATATTTCTCAAAAAACTAAAAACTGACCTACCATACAATCCAGCAATCCCACTGCAGGGTATTTATCTAAAGGACACTATTAATAAATCAAAATGACAAAGGAATATCTGTACCCCCCATGCTTGATGAAACACTTTACAATAGCTAAGATATGAAATCTATATGTCCATCAACAGATGAATGGATAAAGAAAATATGGTATATAGTATACACAATGAAATTCTATTCTGCCATAAAAAAGAATGAAATTCTGTCATTTGTGGCACCATGGATGAGCTTAGAGAAATTGTTGTGTGAAATCAGTCAGGCACAGATAGATAAATACCACATGTTCTCACTCAAATGTGGGTACTATAAAAATTTTGAGATCATGAAGATAGACAATAGAATTGTGGGTAATAGAAGCTGGAAATTGTAGGTAGGAGAGAGGATGGAGAGACATTGGTTAATGGATACCAAATTACAGCTACATAAGAGATCTGGTGCTCTGAAGCACTCTAGGGTGAATGTGGTTAACCATAATTTATTGTATATTTTGAAATAGAGAGTTCTGAATGTTTACAACCAAAGAAATGATAAATATTGGAGGTGGTGGGTATGCTGATTTAATCATTATATATTGTGTACATATAAAAATAAATTTTAAAAAAAGAGGTGGGCCCTTTTAGAAGGTGATCACGTCATGAGGACTCCTTTCTCATGAATAGGATTGATGCATTTATAGAAGTGGTTTCATACAATGTATGTCCTTTTTGCCATTCCATCACTTTCACCATCTGGAAGACTTAGCAACAAGGTACCATATTGGAAATGGAGACTGGGCTTTTACTAGACATCAAACCTGCTAGTGACTTGATCTTGAACTCCTAGCCTCCAGAAGTAAGGGAAATATATTTCTCTTCTTTATACATTATCCAGTATGTGGTATTTTTTACAGCAGTACAAATAGGCCAAGATAAGGAATAAACTATGCAAATAAGAAAATACTTAATGAGGTAATTCTCAAATTTATAGAATGGCAAAAGAATAGTCAATATAATTCTCCAAACAAGGAACAAAATTTGGAGAAATAATAGTACTTGATTTCTTAACTGACTAAAACATGATAGTCATTAAGACAGCATGGTATTAGCATAAAGATAGATAAATATATCAATGGAACAAAATAGAGTCCAGAAATAGACTCAAATGTTAATATATTAATACTTGGTCATTTGATTTTCAACAAAACTGACACAGTAATTCATTGAGGAAAGTAGGGACTTTTTAAGGTACTGGAACAACTGGATAGCCATATATAAAAATATTAACTAGAACTTCTACATTATACCACAAAGAAAAGTTGATTCAGGATGAGTAATCAACCTAAACATAAGAGCTAAGACTATCAAGTTTCTGAAGGAAAATACAGAATAATTTCATAATTAAGCAATGATTTTTTAGACAAATGACAAAAAGCATTAAGCATTTAAAGAAAGGATAAATGGCAAAACAGCATATTATTATAATTATTTTACATGAATATTATTCCTTTTTTGAGGTCAAATTCATTTATTTATCTATTTATTTTAACTTCAAAGTATTATGGGGATTCAAATACTTTTGGTTACATAGATCACTTTTATCTTTATATATATATCTATTTTTTTTCATTTCAGAACATTATGGGGGTAGAAACGATTTGGCTACATGAATTGCTTTTGTACCATGCCCATCCCTCAGATAGTGTGCATTGTAACCATTAGGGGTGATTTTACCCATTCCCTCTTTCCCCCTGTCATTTGTTTGATTACCGATGAATGTTATTTCCATATGTGCACATAGGTGTTGATCGATTAGTTCCAATTTAATGGTGAGTACATGTGGTATTTGTTTTTACATCTTTGTGATACTTAGAAGAATGGTCTCCAAGCTCCATACAGGATAATACAAGAGGTATTAGTTCACCATTTTTTATGACTGAGCAGTACTCCATGGTATACATATACCACATTTTATTAATCCACTCATGTATCGGGCACTTGGGTTATTTCCACATTTTTGTGATTGTGAATTGTACTGCTATGAACATTTGAGAGAAGATATCTTTTTTAGAAATGTTTTTCTTCCTTTTGGTAAATACCCAGTAGTGGCATTGCTGGATCAAATGGTAGCTCTACTTTTAGTTCTTGAGATATCTCCATACTTCTTTTCATAGAGGCTGTTTGCAGTCCCATGAGCAGTGTATGATTGTTCCTATCTTTCTGCATCCATGCCATCATTTATTGTTTGGGGACTTTTGGATAAAATTAATTCTCACTGGAGTTAAGTGATATCTCATTGTGGTTTTGATTTGCATTTCCCAGATGATTAGAGATGTTGAGCATTTTTTCATGTTTGTTGGCCATTAAGTCTATCTTCTTTTGAAAAGTTTATTTTCATGTCCTTTGCCCACTTTTTAATGGGGTTGTTTCATTTGTTCTTGCTGATTTGCTTGAGTTCTATATAGATTCTTGTCAGCCCTTTGTCAGATGTATAACATGCAAATATTTTCTCCTATTCTGTAAGTTGTCTATTCGCTCTAATGATTGTTTCCTTGGTTGTGCAGAAGCTTTTTAATTTGATCATGTCCCATTTCTTTCTTTTTGTTGTTGTTGTGGTTGCTTTTGGGTCTTCTTCATAAATTCTTTGCCTAGGCCAATGTATATAAGAGTTTTTCCAACATTTTCTTCTATAATTCTTATGGTTTCATGCCTTAAGTTTAAGCCCGTTATCCACTGTGAGTTGACTTTTGTGAGTGGTGAGAGGTACGTATCCTGTTTCAATTTTCCAAGCACTTGAAAAAGGATTATTGGAATTATTATTGGAAGGGATTGTTTATCTTAGTGTATGTTTTTTGTCCCAGTTGCCATAGACCTGTCACTGTGTTAAATGCCTTACATACTTTAATTTAGCATTCTTTAGAACTTTGTGAGGAAAGTGAGAAAACCAAGGTAAAGAAAGCTCGTTAACTTACCCCACTAACATAGCTGATAAATGAGGAAGTCAGAATTTAAACCAAGACCTGTTTGATCAAAACTTGCATTTTAATCCCTCTTCCATTAATTGAATTTAATTATCTTCCCAAAGTTACATGAGTGATGTGTTAGCCAAGATGGTTATTGCAAGTGACAGCTTAATAAATGAAAAATGTATTGTAAGGATACAGGGATAGTCCACAGAACTTTTTTAAAAGAGCTAAAGAAACCAGAGTGGTTTTCAAAGACAGGGATTGGAACAAGGATCTGGAATAAAATCAGATCTATTTCTCTTCTTATTTCCTATATTGTGGTAGACTCCAAAATTTTACATGCATATTTTATATTTGCAAAAATTCTCTGATTAAGGTGCCACTATTTCTTCTGACAGCTGTAATAGCTAAGACATAGTAAGTGAATTGATTTGTTCAAGATGATTGGCTAATTGGTTGCAAAGGTAGTACTAGAACTCAGCCTGCTCAGTCATATGTACTATGTTAGCTAACCTACTCGTGCTATATAAAGCCAAATTGCTAACAGCATTCCTATAAGTATTACAGCTTTTCTTATTTAAATAAATAGTCAGGTTAATAAAGATATTAATACTTCTTAAAAAGAAAATCAATTTGATATTGGAGATTCTCATATGTCTCAGATATTCTTATGAATATTGACCATATGAAAACCAAAAACAATACATAGGCAAACAATTTACATACATCTTATTTAAAGTATTCTATACTATATTATAATGGTAAATGAAAGGTTATCTGATCCTCAACATCAAGAGTCACCAGGGAAAAGCAAATATAACCACAGTGGGATATCATTTTACATATTCTAGAATGGCTAAAATTAAAAAGTCTGACAACACAAAATGTTGGTAAGGATTGGAGCAACTGAAATTCTCATAGACAATTTGTGAGAGTACAAAAATGCTACAACCACTTTAGAAAATGCTTTGGCAGTTTCATTTATATACTTTATAACCCAATAATGTACTCTAGAGAAATGAAAATATAAGCTCACATCAAAAGTTATATAATAATGTTCAAGGCAGTTTTTATCACAGTAGCCAAAAATGTCAACAACCTAGATGTTCTCAAATAAGTGAATGGATAAATTGTAATATATCGATAAAACTGAATACTACTCAGCCGTACTACCAACATACACAATAATAAAACAGTGGATGAACATCGAAAACATTTTTGAGTCAAAAGACCCACACATAAAAGAGCAAATACTTTATAATTCTATATATAAGAAGTTTTAAGCTGGGAGCAGCAGCTCAGGCCTATAATCCCAGTACTTTGGGAGGCCAAGCTGGGAGTATCGATTGAGCCCAGGATTTTGAGACCAGCCTGGGCAACACAGCAAGACCCTCTCTCTACAAATTCTTTTAATTTAGCCAGGTATGATGTCATCATATGCCTGTAGTCCCAGGCTGAGGTGAGAGGATCACTTGAGCCTAGGAGTTCAAGGCTATGTTGGACATACAAGGAGCTATGATTACTCCACTGCACTCCAGATTGGGCAACAGAATGAGACCCTTGTCTCTTAAAAGAACAAACAAAAATAGTTTTAGAACAGGCAAAACAAATCTATGGTGAAACAGAAATGAAACAATGATTGCCTCTAGGGGCTTGGGATTGATTGAAAGGACCCACAGAGGAAGTTAGTGAAGTAATAAAATTGTTCTATATTTTAATTGAGTAGACTAATTGGGTGTATGAATATTCAAAACTCATTAAACTCTGCACTTAAAATCTGAACACTTTATTTTATGCAAATGAATATTTTAAAAATACTTAGAAGAACGACAAAAAGGAAGAATAATGAGAGAGCATTAGCTCCACTAGATAAGAAAACATAGTATAAATGATGAATAATTAAGTCATTGTGTTATAACACAGAAAGACAAACCATTTGAACAAAAGACAATGAACATATATAGACTCAAATACATACAGAAACAGTTTTAATAAAAATAAACTTCTAAATACATTGTTTTGGAGCAATCGGGTAGTGATTTGGAAACAAAGCTATATCCATGACTCAAACCCTATATTATAATACTTTCCAAAGACTATTAAATTTGATTACATGAAAAATTTTAAAATCTGTATTGAAAAGTACCCTATACAAGGTCAAAGGAAAAATTACAAACTGAGGAAGTACAATTCATATGACAGAAAGGGGTCTAATATTTCCCACATATAAAAATCTCATAGAAATTGGAAAGATAAAACCTGACAATTGAATATATATTGAGTAAAAAAAACATGAACAGATAATTCATAGTATAAGACATATCCCTTAAAATACAGAAACATTTTCAACCTTATAAGAACAGAACTGCAAATTAAAACTATACTGAGATACCATCTCCTATCAAATTATAACACACTCTTTCCACATGACAGTGGGAAAATAGTTATTCTCACATGAAGCTGATGGAACAAGCAAAATTATGTACCTATGGGGAAGAATTTGGTACTATGTATCAAAATTTCAAATGCATGTGTCTGCTTCTGGGTATTTATCTCACAGAACACACAGTCAAGACTCACATCAAACAGCATAAGTGCAAGTTTATTCATTGCAAGATGGTTTGTCATAACCAAAGATTGAAAACAAGTCAATGTCCATCTATGGTGGATTGGTGAAATTAGCCATGCTTCATCCATACGATGTAACATAATCCCACTATTAAGAAATGATAAAGAAGATTCCTATGGACTGCAAAGGCCTCCAGGATATATTATGTGAAAAATACAAACTGCAGAATAATGTATATATTATGCTACCTTTTGTGTAAAATGGGAGTAAGTTTTCTTTTATTTGCATAAAAAAATACTGGAAAGATATATACAAAAAACTACTAAAAGTAATGCCCCATGTTGAGTGTGAAGATGCTAAAACATAGTGGATGAGAAGAGGGGTGGGAAGTGAGAGCTCTATATGTACATTATTATAGTGTTGATTTTTGGAGTATGTAATTACATTATCTATTCAAACATTAAATTAAGAAAAAAAAATAAAAGAAAGGAACAAAAGACCCGAGCATTAGCTTTAGGTGAAAGAAGTCCCATTTCTGTGAAAAACAAGACAAGGAAACTAGATTAATTAAAGTGTGGTCACTAGAAAAGAAAGAAAGGAATTGAGTACAGATAATTCATTCAAAAATGCTTGGTAAAGTTAAGAAATAGTGGAAATGTAATTAATAAGCATGGCGAAATTAAACATACAGTCTTCGAAACATAGGTAAATATGTCCTCATATGAAAGCATGTTAGAAAGAAAGAGCTAAGGAAAAAAATACTGAATATCAATGAAGAGTTGTGGATAAATGTAGAAAGATGGTCTCTTAGTACTCAAGAGAAGATAAGGACAAGTACACAAATTAAAAAGTGGTACAAGAAAGAAGAATGTGAAAATTGATAAGCATAAAATGACACTTTCAGGTGAAGATGAAGTAGATTTAGACAAATTTTCTCTATACTGAATAAAGAAAGATTTGAGATCATTGGCTTGAAGAATAGAGGAATAAAATGGGATTTGGGGGGAATGGGGATGGTTATTGTGAAACATGGGCCAGAGAGAAGATGAGGCATGTAAAATAGGATTGTTGAACTTTAGTCAAAACCAAGATTTAACTCAAGCACAGAAACTTTGACTAGACTACACTTGTCCAGTTTTAGGACATCATTCTAAACAATATTCCAGCAAAGACATGGAGAAGTGAAAAAAGTTTGAATACATTAATACCTTGTAACCTGAAAGGTGAGTACTGTTATTATTCACATTCTACAGATTAGAAAACTGATACTCAGAGTGAATAAGGGATTTGTCTACAGACACTCTTCTAGAAAGTGGCAGGATCAGAACTCAAACACACTCCAAAACACATATGCTCCTTATCGCCAAGCCTGACACATAGAACATATTCATGATGTACTTTCCAAATGACTGAAAGCCTCTTAGAAATAGAAATTACAAATTATGGAAGTAAGCAACAATGGAGATTGGGCAGTCAGGATTGGCAAATAATGAACAGTAATGCAAAAAAATTTGATTTGCTAGAGAGGAAAACACTGAAATACCGTTACAAAAACCTTCATTAAATATTTAGTCACATTTGAAACCTTTATTAGAACTACAAAATGCCATAATAAGATTAAGTATATTTAGAAAACAAGCTATGAAATCTATATAAAAAATCTTCCCAAAATAAAAATATGTATTGCCTTAAGGATATAAGATTTTTATCCTTCTGCCGAGCTTAGGAAATAAAAAGTGTTTGTATATATATAACCAGATAACTTCTAGGTCTAATACACCTCCAGAAAAATATTGTTTCTAGCTATTATAAAGAATAATAACTATTTTTATGCTCCTATCAAAACCAGACAATAGTGGATTAAAAATGATTAACAAAGGACAAAGAATACATAAAACCCACATCACATGGTCAAAGAGCATAAATATGAGGAATGTGCACCCAGAAGACCCACATTCCCTAACATTAACTTCTAAAAGTTATCCTGTATAGGTTTTGGATATTCTACTGATTACAAGATTAGAGAAATTCTTTTGCTTTAATTTTGTTTGATTTTTGCCTGTAAGAGAGGAGACATAGTTTCTCTCTGTTCACATCTTACATCATGAATAAATTTGGTTAGTAGAGGTATATGCCAAAACATATATTATTCCAAAGCTTGATGGATGGTTCAGCTATATCAATGACCAAAACGAGATGACCAGTCTCTTAAAATAATTCACCACTAACTCTATATTAATTTTAAGTAGTAAACTGTGCTAAATAAGCAAAAGAATTGCTTACTCAAACAATCATTATTCACTATTCCAAAAGGATATAAATGAGTAATTGGAAATAACAACAGGGATGTAAAGTAAAATCCCCAAAGTTCAGTGCACACCCACGGGATAGGATGGAAAGTTAGGAAGAATTAGAGTTTACTGAAAGGATTTCCCCCAAAATATGGCACACTGAGACAAGAATAACCAAAACATAAAGGAAACACTGAAATATTCAAAATTATTTTCATTTTATACATTAGCACATGGTTTTTCCTAGCTTTTCAGAGTAGAGTTCACTTCAGATTTAATCTTGTTTTTTAGGAGTCACAGTTCTGCACTCAAGCATACATTACATATAAATAAGAGACCAGAAGTTCATAAAAGTTCATTAGAAGAAAAATAAACTCAAAGATGAAATTAAAGCTGTGCTTAGGGACAGGACATTTGAGAACACAGAGGGAAATTATCTCACAAGAATCAGAATAAGCTACTTGGTATTTTTGCCAATGTTTACTTAATCTTTGAAATATTTTGAAATGGCAGATTTGCCTTTAAAATGTTTTAGAGGTTTAATTTGATAATAGGCAATAATTGCATCTAAATAGTCAAAGTTATCTTTGGTGAAGCATCTCAAGTGTGTGTTTATAAATGGCAGAGCTTTAAAATGCATTAACATAACCCATTGTATTTTAATCCATCATGATCAGATTTTTCAATATAGAAATCTTCTTGCTATTGTGTTTGTTTGTCAATACAGTATTATATTGTTTCTAGACTATTTAGACTATGTTTAATATCATAAATTCACTACACTAAATTTAATCTCCTCCTTCATAGATAATGGTACAGGTTAAAAATAGATTTTTAACTTAAATTAACAGAATGATATTTGTTGAAATATATTTTGCCTCAAATAATTTACAATTACAATATTAAAGTAAAATTTTATCTTTTGTAAATTAAAATTGCTTTTTAAAGACATTTAAGATAATATCACAAAATATAAGACTTGGGCTATTCATACTTCTATGACATTAATTTCAACTTTGCATTCTGTTCTATAAATTCTCAGCAATATATATATATTTAAATATTCTAATAATTAGTTATCTTTGCACATTTCCAAATCAATTTCACTTACATGAAGTATATTTATTATACATCTCCACATATTTTTGTAATCATCATATTCTAAAACAAACTTTAGCTCTAAGTGATTTTTTTCTGAATTCCAAAGCTGTTTTGTTTTTTAATGACAATAACTTTTTTTATGAACAATATTTCTAACCAGCGTGCACTAAAATATTTCCAAAAGGAAATGCATATTTTTTTAAAAGGAATGAAATATGCAGGTAAACAGCAGGCTACATTACTGTGGGAGAAGGGACAATTTTGACCATTAAAACTGAGATAATTCCTCTACGCTTATGTAAAATTGACAAAATGCAGGACCTCAGTGTTTGTGGTGGAAAATAAAAAAGCACTGAAGCTTCAGGGAATTCAATTTATCTATATAAGTCAGACACTGAATCAACTATGATTTCTAAAAATATGGAGCAAGAAATGACTAATATAAATTTTGTCATAATAAGTGATTTAATACAATTTTTTTAAAAATCCACTGTTACAAAAATATCTCTAAGATTCAGATGATGGCTGTGATTTGTTGATCTGGTTACATAAAGATTTGCTACATAAATATTAAACAGCAAAGTGAATAATTATTACCAATCCATGTCCTTATGATAGTCATTCCTTAATATGAAAAACAAAACAAAACTATTTGATACTTGATTATATAATATGGAATACATAAATAGAGAAAACAACTGTCAAAGAGCTCAGAGCCCAGTCCAATTCCAAAGTATCATAAGAAAATATTTGTGAGATTTGGTGGAAGTAGCTGACTCTGATGGGAAGAAAAGCAATTTAGGCAAAATGTTTCGTCCTTCTTTGCTATCCAAATTCTTAAAAAGAACTGTGTCTGTGTATTCAGTATTCAACTTGATATAGCTTTTAAAAATTGCTCTTATGTATTCTGAAAATTTTTTGAGCATGCCAAATGAAAATAAAATCCCAATATTTATTATCAAGGAATTAGGATATCTTTCAAGTCCAAAGTAATATAATTCAATCCCTTTAACTTTTACTAATGATTTATGAATGCAATATGCTTGTGTAAAATACTCTTTTACCATATATACAATTGAGACATGCTCTTCCTGCTTCTTATGTGTATTTTTTTTAGCTCTCTCCCTTTCATCAATTTCAAAAAAGAATTTCTTTTTTTTTTTTTTGAGACAGTCTCACTTTATTGCCCAGGCTAGAGTGAGTGCCATGGCGTCAGCCTAGCTCACAGCAACCTCAAACTCCTGGGCTCAAGCAATCCTGCTGCCTCAGCCTCCCAAGTAGCTGGGACTACAGGCATGTGCCACCGTGCCCGGCTAATTTTTTCTATATATATTAGTTGGCCAATTAATTTCTTTCTATTTATAGTGGAGATGGGGTCTCGCTCTTGCTCAGGCTGGTCTCGAACTCCTGAGCTCAAACGATCCGCCCACCTCGGCCTCCCAGAGAGCTAGGATTACAGGCGTGAGCCACCGCGCCTGGCCCCAAAAAAGAATTTCTAAGGGCTGAGTATTAATGTTACCTACCACAGGAATCCAGTAATCTTTTTATTTATTTATTAATACAACTAGTAATCAGAACAATTCCTTTTCACCACATTGATCAGATGAATCAAAACTTATCAAGATAATTTGATCCTTCTGCTATGCCTTTTATTATCTTGAATGTGAAAAATGACCACTTGAAAACTGCAGTTCGATCTTTAATAATCCAAATGGATAGTCAAGTGGAGGAAATAAAAACAATAGGGGGTGGTGATGGGGGGAAGGAGTAGTTTTAAAACCCTGTACATGAATATGCATAATAGCTATTTTCAATTGGCAAAAACTGGAAACAATCCAATGTCTTTCAACAGGTGAGTGGTTAAACAAATTGTGTACATCCATATCATAGATGTACAACAATAAGAAGGAACAAACTACTGATACACACAACAAATTGAATGAATCTGCAGGAAATTATGCTTAGTGAAAGAAAAGCCAATCTCAAAAGGTTACATTCTGTATATTCCATTTATAGGAGTGGGATGGAGGGAGGGAGGGTGGTATAGTTATAAAAAGGGAGCATGAGGAATCTTTGTCATCATTAAACGGTTCTGTCACTTGACTATGGCAGTGAACACAAAAACCTACATGTGATTAAAATTGCAGATAACTAAATATATACATGAGCATACACATACAGATGAACATGTGTCAAACTGGTGAAAGCTGAACGAAATCAGTGGATAGTATCAATGTCAATATCTTGGTTGTGCTATTGTACATGGTTTTTGCAAGATGTTAGCACAGAGGGGAACTGAGTGAAGAGTAAACAGGATCTCTATATTTTTTATTCCTACTGCATGTGAATCTACAACTATTTCAAAATAAGTTTTTTTTTAATGTATAGTAACAGAAAGCAGAGTGTATAATTTGGGGCTTTTTAATCATACTATGCTATGTTAGCTCTCATTTGTGATCGAAGTGTGGATGTATCAGAAATTGGAATATTTCACTTTGATTTTAAACCAGCGTAGGATTGTACTATAGATGATAGTTTTTAAACAATCCAAATGAATTAAAAAACAATCATTTGAAGTGGTCTGATGTTAGGAATTTTCTTGAAACTATTGGATATAAATCCATAAACACTGTTGTTATTGTCGTTAGTGAGTGTTCTATAAAAGATAACTCGGTGCCAGGAATGCATTATCTTATTCTTACAGAAAACCTACAAGATAAGAATTGCTCTTATCCATATTTTATAGATGAAAAAACTAAGGCTCTGAAAAACTGAGTAATTTGTTCAAGGTTTTGAGGTAATAAGTGGTAGATTCAAAACTCTGACCTAGGTCTGTCTGACTAAATCTGGTTCTGTGCTTTAATGTTAATGCTATACATTACACATTGAAAGATTTTTCTAAGGAAAACCATTTTTTTTCTATAATTAAGTATAAAACTATAATGATGGGGGGAAATATAACAATTTTGCCAGTTATCCACAAGTTGTGTGCTCTGCCTTATAAATAATCATTCAAATATAGAGCAGATCAATGATAATACATTTTATAATGGAAAATCTGTTGATTTGAAATTCATACCTATAACACTGTACAAAGCCATAAGCTTTTAAGATAATCAATGAAAATATAAAAGATAACAATATGATTATCAAATTAAATGCAGGTGATTTGTCAAATTGAACCATTACCTGAAAGCTAGATACTAGTTTTTTGTTATTGCAAAATGAAGCAGTTAGTATAACCACAGAAAAACTCAGTTGCCTGTCAGCTGAGTTTTGTTATGCTCTAGTGCCTAGTTTGGAATTAACCTTTGAGCTTTTGAAAAATTAATACATTATTAGAATATTGCTTATATTCACAAGTATGAAAATAAGATGTTTCCTTTAAAGGCATATAGATCAGTTTCAAATAAAGTTAATTAAGTTTGGGCTTTATTTCTTTTGCTTGATGACCAGAGTATACTACAGAGCATAAAACTAATTTCTTGGAACTCAGTAAGATTACGAAATGCAATAATGATCAGAGCCAATCTATAACGAATAAGCTTTTCCCCAATCCAACAGAAAATGTTGTCCAACATACCATATAAAGCTACATCCACTTTAAAAATGTTCCTGATTATATAATTCCAATTGTCTTTTTTTTTATCTTTTCATTTTTCACCATAGAAAATTAAAATGATTTGGTTGATCTTTGTCCAAATTTTTGAAATATGTTGTAATAAAGAAATAAAACATTATTTGACATGCTTTAAAATAATATGTCATACAATTAGAGATAAAGCTATCTCAGCTGGGTTCTATCAGTACCAATAAAAACAGAAAAAAATAAATTCATAAATGAAATATAGAAAATTTCATAGATCCTGTTAATATAAAACTTATAATTAAATACCATTTAATGACAGTCACATTTGTTATATGTGTTTTAATTATATCCTTGGGGAGAGATAACCTCATTAAATTAGAAACTGTAACTTAAAAATGACATTCAGATTATATAATGAAAAAGTTCCTCACTTGTTTTACTTTCATGCTGAACGCAATTAACAAAAAGAAATCCAAGTAAATAATAACAATGAAACTAAAGCAAACTCACCAAATAACAGGAAACAGAGAATTAAGGATGATCAGAAACCAAATAAGTGTAAAGCAATATTATCTAGTAACATTATACTTACCATTATCATCAAATACCTCCTATTATCTAAGTACATGCACTATAATAAGTCCTTTGAAGTATAACTTATTTTGTATACTTAAGCTTACGTTCCATCTTAACATTTTCTGAGTTTTGGAATCCCTACAGTCCCTCATTCGTTGCAATAAATGTTTCTTCACTTGAGTAACAAGGTCTACTTTTTTTTCTTTTGGTAAGGTTATTTTGTGGCAACCCTTCTTGTGATCAAACTCTCCTCAATTAGAAGTGCTAATTGATTCAGTTGTTGGGATGACACTAAGCAGAAGATCATTTTTCAATCCATGTTTTTCATCAAATAAATATGGCTTTTAAATATTAAAAGTAAGTCCATCAATGTGAAATATACACTTGCATCATTGTGTTAAAATTTTTGCATTAAAAATTTAAATCCAGGATATATGCTTTAAGATTGTACAGAGGATAAAGTCTAAATTTTATTAAAGCATAAATATTTTAACTGGCTCAATAGACTCTTATTAGGTGTTGAGAAAGGCTAACATACATGTGCAAATGCAATAAAACAAAAATTGTTTTGCTACCTAATTTTCAAAGCTATATCATTGGGCTCCCTAGGTGCTGATATGCTAATTGTACCTTGAAATGGCCACTTGCATTTTTGAAAATAGAGGTAAGTGCTGAATCTGGACACAATTAAACAAATATGCTAAGTAAAAGAGAGAATGCTGTTTGAAAATCTAGCCCCATAATTACCCATTAATCATGTTGAATATCATCCTATTCTAAGAATGGTAAAAATAAACTGCCTAACGTCTCCCAATATAAAAATATGAATGGCATTTTTGTTACATTCTAGCAAGAGGAATCGCGTCTGAAATGTTCTTGGCTTTCACAAAATAGAATTCTTGATAAATCAATGGCATCATGGATTGTGATCATTCAAAGGTCTTGTTGGGCCATAATGATGATGGGAAGCTGAACCATAGGTGGGATGATATAACTGTGTAATAGGGACTCAGAGGAGCACACCAGAAAATGACTCCTGTGCTTTTATTTTCTAAGGCATTTATGAAGAGGCTTGTTTGGTCCAGACAGAGTTTTACTCTGACAGGAAAGGGCTTTTGGAGGTCTGATGATTGACAAACTTTAGAGCCCATCTTGGGACACAAGACAGCCATTTGCATCCCGGTTTACTGAATTAAAATTCACACTCTAGGACTCCAAAGTCCTGTGCGGTGCGCTTGGCTGGAACAAAGCTAGGTTCCTAGCTTCACACAGAAGGCTCTGTCTCCGCAGCGAATTTGCTCTGGGGGCCCGCACCAAGTAAGCAAAGGCCAGAAGATCACGTAAAACAGGCTAGCTTCTGCCAGCTGCGGAAAGCTGCAGCTGGGTTTTCCCAAGGCCCTACAGAGCCCCTCTCTCCCAGAATCACCGCGGGGACTTGGGGCAGGAGAGGTCTATGATACTTATGGCAGAGGGTTTAAAATTCCTTATTTTCTGATCCCTGAGCAGTGGTCTTGGAGTGTCACTGTACCTCTGGACATTGGCAGGTGGCTCCATCTTTAATGTAATGTAAGTCTTGATTACTTCATCTGGATAACGGCGGAATGAACTTACCTCATCTGTTGTTATTACTGTGAGGATTAAGATAATTCATATAAAGAATTAACACGTAGTGCGCTTCAAAAAATACGGCAGTGGTTATCGTTAGAGACCCCACAGCTAGGATTGCTGTCTCCCCAGAATGCTTCCAAGATCCTAGAAACCATGAGAAGCCAAGCCCTTGTTCTTTTCTTTCGAGCTGCTTTGCCAGATCCGGTATGTTTGGGAGCCACTGAGAGTTGTGTGCACCTGCTAATGTCATGAGAAAAGATGGGAACCTCTTTGGAATGTCAAACTTTGTCCCCAGTAGATCACCACCGCAGGGTCTACTCAGGCAGCATACACACAAAGCTCCATAGGTGTGTGTTCTGAGCTGGGTTTCTGCCAAACATTTGCTCCCTGGCTAACTACCTGATTCTTAAAAGTGTCAGGAGCTTGGTCTCTCAGAAGCCCTCACCCCTAAGGCTAGAAATGAAGGATCAACTGGATATAAAGGAGCCTGAAACAGAGCATTACGGAACTCACAGGGGTCAATGGAGGGAGGGAGGGGGCAATGGAGGGAGGGAGGGAGGAGGACGTAGGTTTCCTGAGTTGCCTGGGTGGGATTGTTGATAGTATAGCCACAAGCCTCTCCTGCTCCAGGGGGTGGCTACCCTGCCATCTCAGGGTCATGCCCCCACTTGCACTCAGCCCCCCTTAGCGCATACACATGCACAGAGACTTTAAAAGGGCGCGCCCAGCCTGAACTTGGAGAAGATGATTTTTTTTGGAGAGTCCAATCCCGGTGGTGTGCTCCCCGCTGCCTGCTGCTCACCAGCACTTAAAACTCTTTCATTCATAAATAACTGCCATTCGCATCACTGCAGAAGAAAAATTAGTTACAAATTCCTTTGTTTTGCTTGGGAAGTGATCAGATTTGGTTGGTAATTGCCTGCCTGATCAAGAGCCATTTCCTTCATGGTTAACCAAACATCAGCTCGATTCAGTCGGGACCGTTTTAAATATCACCAAAAGTGAATAGCCCTAATTACGACAGGAAACATATTTCCCTACATGAAACGAGGACCAGAAACAGATTTGTCGGTGTTTCAAAACGCGCGTAGTTCTATGGATGGAGTCGCATGCTGTTCTTATTTGGAACCCCCTCCTCCAATACAAACACACACTTTCTCTCTCCTCTCTCATCTTTTAGTGGATGTAGAAGGACTCTTGGAAAATCCAACTTGTGAATTCTCTTCAAACATGGCTGGAACTTGTTTGCTACATTTATATCTTTGAGCTTAGAAATCGAAATAAAATGAAAGGAAAGCCATAAACAAAAACTAAAACCCTTCTGTTACTTTCCTTGAAAGAAGGGAAAATATTCGCCAGAACAAATTATTTTATAAAGAGGATAGTCCTCTTTAGACATTTATAACTTTCACAGTAAATAGTCAAGAAAAACTTTAGATTTATGCGCGGTCGACTGTGAGTTGGAAACCTCAGGAACTGAGGAATTCATTTATAGACCCTTCACGAATCTCACCCTCATAATTTAGCGTTCAATGTCAATAAGCGACGTGTGGCTCTCCTTGGCTTCTGTTTTCCTAACCAGGGTCCGCGCAAACGTTACACGGTTCATGGTGCTTCTTTCGGGAGGACCCTGGTTCTTCCAGATAACTCATGATGCCGCAGCGCGGTTGCCAAATCTGGTGGATGGGGTTTCCCGCATTACTCGAAAGGTATGGCGCTATCTTAGAAAAACAAGCCAAAACAAAACAAAATAACACAAAACAAAACTCAAGCGTTTCTCCAATTAAACCGCACGGATCCAAAATCTGCTTTCTTGGGGGGCATCTCCACTCAAGGATAAAACAAGCATTGATTTTTCACGTCCCTAGGGGTTATTCAGTGCTAATAAAGTCTTCCAGCTTAGGGCCTTAGCCTTTTCCAATTCTCTCTCAGCTGCAAGTAAAAATCAAACGTGTTCTATGCTGCATCAGAAAATTCTGTAAGCCAAGGCATTTTTTGAATTCTCCATGGATTAAAAAAAAATATGCCTTAGATCTTTCCTTTGGGAGGTGTAAAGTCTGGATATGTGGCGCATAGGGACTGGAAAAGGAATTGTGCTGGCGCAGAACTTCCGCGCTGCAGCGGGACCACCTGCTTGGAGTCCCTGAGGCTGAATGGGTGGCTTAATGGGCAATAAGGAAGCACAGCTGACTTGGAGCTGGGCTACTTAGGCGGAACTACTGAGCTGTTGTTGACTGAGGACTGAAAAAGGTTTTCCAACTACTAGTGCTCATGCTGGAGATGGAGGTGGACAGATAAGACTTGTAAAGGCAAATCACTCCTGCTTCCCTGCTTCAGAGGCATTTTTTTCCCCAAATGTGTTAGCCTGTAGCTCAGAGGAGGGTGCAAGGAAGTGCGTTAGACTGCATCCAGGTATGGCTGCACGGAGAAGCTGAGGGAGGATGCTGGGTGCCAACAACTTTGAGGCCCTGAAGGCCAAAATAACAGACTGTCATTGCATTGCGCCTTCATGGCCAGCCTTGAGTAAAAACAAGTCTTCTGTGTAGGAGAAGGTGCTGCCAGGGTCCAACCCAGGAAGTAGCAAGTACCTCTCCCACCGCTGCCAGCCAGAACTCCACCTTCTCTTGTGCTCTGGCTCCAGGCCACTCTCCTCTGGGCTCTTAAGAAGAGTTGGAAGGGGCTTCTACAGAGCAAATGAACTCAGCCTGAGACTCGACTTTAAGACTACTTGGATGGCCTGGCTTCTTGATATTACAAAGCACCCCTTCTTGCCACCCAGGTAAAAGCCCCTGCCTTACTGGCAAGGCTATGTGTTTTCTTTGGGAGCCTTGGACGCAAGGATTCTCCTCAGCCTCTTAGCTATTACTAGGCAAGTCGGTAACATCAGGAAAGTCCAGCTGAAGTCATAATTATTGGTTTCATTTTCCATCAACTGGGAGCTTTGTGACAGAGATCCTGAAATCACTACTTCTGGGGAGTGAGACTGGAAGTCTAATGTTAGTGCTCCTTAAAATGAATGAAGGCTAGACTTGCCCTGTCAGTTGAGAGTATGCTGTGATACCCAAAGAACCCAGCAATAGTCTCTCTCCTAGGCAGGACACTGCTAGAAGGCCCCCAGGCCCAGAAAACTATGTGGCATGATACACAGAGTTTAGAGAGCTAGGGAGGGAAGAGATGTGTGTGTCTCCCTGGAAGGTGACGACTGTGGCCAATATGGAAGCCACCACGGAGCTAAGTGACAGGTGTCTAGCTCTGAGAGGTGGCTCTGAGAGGTGAGCAGTGGTGCTTTCTCTCCAGGCTTTTCCCCAAGGAGCTCTAGATCACTGAGCCATAAGAATTTTTGAGTCCTCCTTGCACTCACTTGACTTCAGGAAGAGGCCTGAAGCTCCAAAGTGTGGGCATTAGAGTGGGGGTGTGGGGAACAGAAGAATGTTCTGAAAGACATCCTCTTTTACTTATTCCTGTATTTTCACACCAGAGCTTGAGTTCAGACATTGCAACACGCCCATGTATCTTCAAGCTAAAGAAAAAGACTACAGAAAGCACCTGGCAGTGAAATGGATATCAAGGAGGTTGCTATATGGTGGTATGGTTGCTTTGGTACAACTCCCTCCTCTCCAAGGATGCCTTGCAGTGTTATTGGAGGAAGAAAGGGAGAAATAAGAAGTAGAGGAGGAGAGAGAGGGAGAGGGGAAGAGTAGATGAAATAGGAAAAGAGACAAAGAAGGATACAGAGGGAGAGAATAGAGTGCTAAAGAGAGAGACAGAAATTGAGAGACAGAAACAGAGACAAATTCAAATACAGTAACAGAAAGAGACAAAGAGAGGCAAAAAGAAAGAGACACATAGAACCATGCAGACATAGAGTGAGAGGCAATGAGGGGTGGAAGTGAGGTGCAGAGACCCATTGATTCTTCTGTTAGCAGATGATTGCTCCATAGCAGCAGGACTGAGGCTGGATTGCTGATTCTGGAAAACTTGAGGAAATATACTAGGATCTCCTTCAAAGGGAGATCCTCAGCTCAAGCCTGCTGTGGTGCCCTGGGGAGTCCAAACATTTTATGGTGGCTCCAGTTTACCAGTACATCATCTAGAAGTAAAATGAACAGTATATCCATGATAGATAAACTCACTGTCACATAAATAACTCAGTCAAGACTGACTTTTGAACCTTTCTATGCCATAATGAAATGATGGAGAAGGGAGGGTGGCACTTCTGTTAAAAACAATCACTCTTAAGGAAAATTCTTCATATCAGTCTATGAATGTCCTCATACATATTTCCTTAAAAATAGACGCCTGTAGTCAATTTCACGGCAAACCCTAACACAGAAGTTAATGCCTATTGTAAAAATTTTCTTATAGCCATAAAAGCTTATTAAAACATCAAGAGGCACTCCAGACAAAAAGACAAGGAGGATATCTCTTATATGAGGAGAGACAAAGGAAGAGGATATATGTGTGTCAGTAAAAATGACTGACGTTTTAAACCTACCAAAATGGAAAGTAGTGATTAGATTTTAGTTTAGGCTAAAGTTTTCAGAATTTATATCTTTATAATTAAATGACCAGAACCACCATCTGAGAATGGAATTCAATTGTGAAGACTGAAACCAAGTACTTTAGTATTATTTAAAATACTAGCACATTGAACCCCTAATCAAGTTATTTATCAAAGGTCACTTGCATTATTGTCTTGAAAAACTTTAATCATCACTTTCCATGAGCAATATGCATACATATGATTTAAATGATTCTGGATTTACAATAATAAAATATAAAAAAATAGATATGTATTCCAACTTTCTGTCAACATTTTTATCTCTGTCATATGAGTATGTCAAGTTTTAGGTTGGGGATAAAAACTGGAAGTTAGAGAAGTAGCAATTAGTTAACTGGCTTCACTTATGTGATTTAATCAGTCCCCTAAATGAGTAGTGACCAGAGTGAGTTGTCTCCAGTATATGGATTATGATCCTATGAACCTAGTCCTGGCATTCTATCTGCCAACATATGTAACCACTGATTTTGCTCTTTTTTCTTCCACTCCTTCTCCTCTAGGAATTAAAACATGATTAGTTCAGATAGCTAGTTATTTGTTGTTTTCAATGGTTCCTTTTGTATCTTTCCTTATTTATCTTTATTGCTTTATTACTAAAGCATGCCCTTTTTCTCCTTGGATTATTGATCAGGGTGTCTTAGCTCTATAAATGTTTAAGGAACAGCTTTTTGTCTAGCAATGCTAACATAGGAACCCTGGGACAGAAGACAGTGGATGATAGCAGGCAAGAATTGGCTTTAAGCATAGGCAGTGCAGGTGTTTGCCTACATTTGATGCTTTGATAGATTTAGGGAAAATCCTTCAACCTTCTATGAAATATTTTCCATTATCAGTATTTCTGTGGATGTTAGGAATCATATCCTGGGCATGATGGGATAGGGTGCCAAAAGTAAGGAAGGGAAAATATATTGTAAATACCCAGGAGGAAATAAATAGTAAATAGATGGGCATGAGATTTGGTGAACCCAGTCTATGGGGCTCAGGATTATTTCCTTCTTAGTGGCAGGATCTGCTTCTCTTGGGCTCCTGGATGCCCAGATTAGACAGGACCATAGGACAATGGCCCACAGATCTCTTGTCAGGGTTTTGACTGTGTTGATTACACGTAATATCATTTGGTGAGAAAGTATGTGGGGAGCGGGAGAAGAGGGTGTAAAAGCAGGCCTTTTGCTGGTTTTATAGAGATAAAATAATTCTTCATAAACAGAATTTTTTCCAATAATTTATTGATGCAACAAACTTAGTATATATCCTTGTTTAAGTGATCTGTGCTGGTGATATTTTGCTACATGTCTGGATTAATTATCTTAAAATTATTGAACTGGTGCCTGTAGCCATTTCTCATAGCCTAGCCCACTTTTTGGGGGCCTGATATATAAAGTATATTGGAGGTAACTCTGACTCTTATCTTCAGAAAAGAAAAAGGTAGTATGAAAGACAAAGAAAGGGAAGATGGAGGGTAAAGGAAATGTGTAAGGCATAATATCCAAGTTAAAATTACCTAGCATTAAAATTCACATACCACAAACTCAAGCCATGAAGAATTATTTAGAGCAATCCTGATTGAGCCTTCATTCAGTTAATATATGACTGTGCAAGTGCCAACAGAGCACCAGAGATATGACATAGGAAAGGACCAGGTTTGACTCAAGGTCAATGTTTTAATGGGGAGTGTTTGAGGATTGAAAGATGCCAGACACATTTTACAATTATTTATTATTTGCATTGTGTCAGGCAATCAAAGGCAGCTGAAAGGTGGCTATACAATGCCTATTTTGACAGTTATCAGGTCACTATAAGGTAAGGCAACATTTTTACTTATTCTTTTTATTATTGTTTTTCTTTTATTCATTTACCCTGCCCAAAGTTACCCTGTCCTTACCCAAGGACAAAATTGTCCTCATAATTCTGGGGGCAAAGCTCCTAGATCTGAATTTTTTTTACTCTACCAACCTTAAGTTATGAATTGAATGGAAAAATAGGAAATAATCATTTTATGTTTTTCATATACTTCAGTGAGAATGAAAAATATAACAAATCCAAGTCTAATGTTGTAATTATTGTCATAGGAAAACCTTCACCATTTGATAGCAGTATAACATGATTAAATTCAATGGAATAAATTTTGCTTCAGCTAATGTTTTGGCAAGAATAAGCAACTAGCTTCCAATCCTCCCCATGAGAAGAACACAATGAGCACAGATAAGAATTTTTCTCTCTACTCTTTCTTCCTCCACTCTACCTAGGACAAGAGTGACTAAGTTTGATATGGATAACTCAATTGTTAGATACATAAAAGGACGACTACTTGAAAATCACATTAAATTAAGATAGCCAGAATTTGAGTGATTCAATATAAAAATTACTTTAATATTAATTAGACCAATTCCCTCAATTTCCTGGAGAATACAGCTATGTGTTAGGGGCCTGTCATTAACAAATTTCTATCTACTTATATAAGAACATGCACTTACATTGCATTGGTAATATAGGAAAAATATCTTTCCAAGAATCAAGCTAATAAAATCAGGTTATATATTCTAATGTTTCCCGTGGATTTTTGAAATTCAAATGCAATCTTTCAGTTGAATTCACTAATTTTATGTATTAAAATAGCTTTCAAATTTATTTAAGAAAGTTGATTTCTCTAAAGAATTTCAACCTTTTGAATCTGTTTTAGGATTAAACCAAAAGTTGGGAGTTCCAATTTGAGCCAGATTTCTTCTTCTAATGTCTGATCCCAAAGATTTAGAGTTATATAGCTGATAGAAAGATTAACATATTCTTGAAATTGACTTCCATTATTTCATTAATGTTGAAAACAGCTGTGAGTGCTTAATATGTTCTAGGCATTGTGTAAGTGGTTTGCACAAGTTATTTTACTAAACTTTCATATACATACACACACAGAAACTCTATGATGAAGGTGTTAGAAAACTAAAACCTTACAATCTTAGAAGAAAGGGACTAAATGCAAAAAGAGACTTGAGTAAGGTCACTCAGATAGAAAGTCAGAATTTGAATTAGGTCAGTTTGAATCTAAAGTCTGTCTTCCTACTTGCTGTACTGCTTATTCCTATTTATTATCATAGTCTATCACACATAGAATTTGTGTAGAAAGTCAAATTTTCTTTTGGGGTTTATAATTCTGAAAGAGTAGATAGCATACATTTTTTCTATTCACATAACCTGTACTATTGAAGAAGGAAGAAGAGGAAAGAAGGAAGAAGAATTGGAAGAAGAAGATGATCTTCCAAATTTTTATCAAGATGAGTGCATATATCAGGATTCATTTATCTGCAAGTAATAGAAGCTCAGCTAAAACTTAGGCAAGCAAAGATGATTTATTTCTTCATGTAATTTAGCTAGTTTAGGCAAAGTTGAATTCAGGCACTCAAATGATGTCATGAGGAAGCTGAGTCTGCATTTCCTGACTCTGCTTTCCTGGGGGTTCATTCTAGGGAGACCTTTCCCAAGTAATGAAAAAAATGGTCACCAGTAACTTATTTCAGATTCACATTCTATACGGTTGCAACTATGCCCAAATATCTTAATTATGGGGAATGAGCATCAAGAGAGAAAAAGAAGAATAACAATTGGAGGTAACAATTTCTGTCATGAAGTAGCTTGTGTTTCTGCCAAAGAGGAACATTAGGTATATCTAAGCAGTCTCAAAGCATTTTTAAAAAATTTTATTTTATTTATACTTTATATATGCACACAACATATATATTGCCATACATATGAAATATTAATTGCTTTATTTCATTTGTTTTATTCCTTCTCTTATAAATTAAAAGTAGCCATTAGAATCCCTCCATATGGGTTTGGCATCAACTATTTAGTAAGTACTACAAAGCACAGGGGATTTCTTTTCCCCCAGGCAGACTTAGTTCCTTTCAAACATTAATTTTTCTTCAAACAACCCATATTGCCTATATAGAAAGCTAGAGAGGCCATGAATCTTTGTTCTTTGCATATCATAAGTTTCTGAGAAATGTAGCATTATTAGATACTTTAGCTTAATTCTGAATATCTATTTCCATGCACACATACTTCACCAAAAGCAATATATTCAGGGCCCACTTTGTTTTGTGTGTATGTTAATACACATACCCATTTATAGCCATTAATAAAATATTGGGATTTTTATTAGAGATACAAATTGTTTTCTATACTGTTAAAACAGGTTTAGATTGCATATTCAACAAAAGCTCTAATAATCCATACATTCTTTAAGGCATATCTATCTCCTGTCTATCCCCACAGATACCAGATATATCTGATTTATGTTGACCACAAATTCATTTTTTCCTTAAGTGATAAATTCTCACTGTGTGCCCAGTTGAAACTTTTTTGGGCAATTCAAAACTATCATTTTACTGTAAGGATTTTCCACTTTTCAATTTGCTTTAATACTCTTCTTCTATTGTGGGCACCTGTGGATTCCAAAGCCTCTCTCCACATGTTCTAGTGCCCCTCCATGGGTTGAACAGTCTCTTATTAAAGTTTATGGGTGTTTCTGGATGAAACATGGAGATTGACCCAAAGAAACTTCTATGTGTGGAGAATGAATTGCTAACATTAGTGTATGTTCCTCAGGCCCCCAGTACCTGCAACCCAGTGCTTTAGCGGCTAAACAAATTGCAAACCTGGTTCTGAGATAATGTGATATTTTTTCTCAGATACAAGTTAACAGGAATTAACTACATCTAAGTTCAGCACACATGAGGAAGAGCTAAGCTATATTTTTCCTGTCATTAGATAGATACTGAAATGGGAATGGTAAACACTTACGCTAAAAATATAAAAAAAGTTCTGGATGACTAAATTTCATGCATGTAACAAAATATCAAGGAAGAAGTTTCTTCTAAGAAAAGAACTTATATCCCAAGATATGCTATATCTTTTACTTAGAAAATCACATCATATAGTAGATAGTGTGAAATACTAGAAAAGATACTGCAACAAACATCTTTTGCTTTAATTTTACAGAAATCTGGGGTTTTGTTTGCTTGTTTTTTACAAAAACTGCCAGGCAAAGCCTTCTGTCACTATACAAGATAGTATCCTGTGTTTTAGCAATAAAGTGAGCCAGAGTTCAAACGCAAGAAAACACCCATATTGGGAGACACTAATGCAAATGCTACACAGTGATTAACACTCTAAAATTAACAAATGAACTCTTGGCTTCCTGTTTTTGAGTTATATCTTTTAGCTAAGAACATGCAGTGGATAAAAATTATATCTTCTGAGTAAGAGCAAGTGGACAAATACTCTTCTCCCCCTTTAATGGCTACAAAATAAACCCAAATGCTCATAGAGATGTGGTAAAGATCACATTCAGACCCAGCTGTTTTCCAGCCCCAGTGCCTTGTACACTGGAATTGGCCTTACCCTGTGAGCTTCATTTCGCTTTACCTGTCTAGGATAGGGATAGTGCCTTTCCCATTTATGCATGGTGAGCAGTGGATAATTAATTATTGAACCAAACCCTTCAGCAGCATTCAAGTTGTAACTACCCCTTTGCCATACTATCTGAGATTACTAGAGGGTTAAAGCCATAGGCAGTTGCCTAAAGCTCTCCCATGGCTGACTGCCCCACTACCATACCATCACAAGGAAAATCTAGGCAGGGAACGCTTGTAGCTTAAATTAAAGGTCATATAGTCTTTTATTCTCAAACTCCAGACTTGGATTGGCTTTAAATGCCCTTTAAATAAACATGTCAGAAGAGAACAGGAGAACCTTTCTGGAAATGTCCAAGTGTCATTAAGATGCAGTCTGCAAGAGTCCAACGACACTTAATTTCTTATTTCTGATGAAAAATAGGTGACCAAATCACATGCACACAGGCAGACATTTCACACCTGTATGCATAAACATGCACCCTAGAGGTCTATTCCTGACACAAAGAATAGATCCATTTTAAGGACAAGTAAAACTCAGCCCCAAAAGATATTCCAGTAGACACTGGAATCAATTATTTATTACCAACATTTTGAGGTGTGCACACCCTCATGTACAAAGTCCCTGTTGTTGCCCTGCTAGTGCCCCTGAAGTCCTTAGGGCTGTGTTTGCTGATTAAGTCCTGTGTCACAGCAAAAAAAAAAAAAAAAGTAGGATATGTGGGGGAATGTCGGGCTCCAGCAGAGCCAGGCTGGAAGGCCCAAGTTTTCTTTGTTTTATAGCAGTATCTGAGACCCTCCTGCCCTGAATCTTCCTACCAGGAGAGAAAGGACAGATTGGCACAATGGCCCATCCTGCTGCAGAGCCAACCGGTCCAGAAAAACTTGCACTCCTGCTTCCCCAGTGCCTTCACTGGAGAGCAAAACATGCAGATACACTTCTCTGGATGTGGTTAAATACTACGCGCACTTTCGTTGGAAAAGTGGCCTCTCGTGGGCAATTATTTCGCATGTCTTTGAGTTTTACAATTTAATATAAAACAGTAACCTTGTGTCTCCCTCTCCTCCTCTCTCCTGCTGCCTAGCCTATCTGGAGCCCCTTTCCAATCAGCCCCAACCCCCTCCTCCCTGTCAGACTCTGAAGTGTCACTCACAGTGTTTTTTTATGCTTCCAACAGTTTCCAAAACAAACAATGGAGACTGTGACCCGTAGGGTATTCTCTCAGTCGGATGCAACAGTATCTCCCAATCCCAGCGGCCTGAGCCGCAATTGGCGGCAGGTCAGCTCCCTAAAAAGGCCCGCGCTTGCCAATCTCTGGACTCTGCCAGGTCCTGGAATCAGGGTTTTGAAGACTGATGGTCCACACATGTCCACTGGGAGGGAGGAGACCGCAAAAGGAAGGGGGACTAGATTCTGGAGGACTTAGACTCCAGTTTGATTTTCCTCTCCTATCATTTTGTCTATTCAAAGAAAAAAATATGTATATATAAAAATTACACACGCACATACACACAGACATACGGAGAATTTTTTTCTTTGAATACAGATCCAGAAATTGTTTTTCGGATTTGGGTTCCCCTCCCGCCCCCCTTTCCCTCCCTCATATCCACTCTGTACCCTCCCTCTCTCCCCTTCCCTCCCTAACCTAGCTCAGGTTGAAACTTTGCTGTGCAAATTCCCTTCCTCCCCTGCAGGGATGGCTCTGAGCTCTCGGGCGCACGCCTTCTCTGTGGAAGCCTTGGTGGGGAGACCCAGCAAAAGAAAACTGCACGACTCAAGAGAGGAGGCGCAGCCTGAGCTGCAGGAGAAAGAGGGAGAAGAGGAAGAGGAGGAGAGAAGAAGCTGCGCTGAAAGGAAGAGCGAACAGCCCAGTAAGTACCCCTACTCCCCTGAGTCCGCTGCCTGTGAGGGCTGGATCAGCATTTCACTGCTTGGCTCGCTGCGCTGCGGAAAGGCGCCTAGCCTTACCACAAAAAACGTACTGGCCCAGCCCGGACAACAGCACTGGGGCTGCGGGACACCTTGGCCACCTGGCTGTAGGGAAAGCTCCAATGCCTCCGAATTGCCTGGAGTACTGCGGTTCCTTTGTGGTGAAGGGGAGGGTCCCTAAGTGCCTGTGGAGAAGTGAGGCTCACCCCTCCCCGTACCCCACCCCCTCAAAACCCTGAGAGACCGAGGGTCTCTTCGCTGTACAGCGTGGTTGGAAGCAGCAGTGGTCCCCAGATGCTGTGGGGATCTAGGCTCGGATATGAATGTCCCCGGGAGAGCGAGGATGGACAAATCTAAAAATAATACAAAACAAAACCTGGGCAGGGGAAGTCGCACCTTTCATGGCGCACAACCTCGGTCCCTCTCTCTCCATTAACAGACCACAGAGGGTGTTTGGGAAACTTAGTGATCCACCCACAGGGTTCCTGGGAAAGAGCAAGGTTCGCATGCTCCAAGATAGGCGCCAGCGAGAAGAGGGTACGCGAATGCGAAGCTCTCTCGAATTCTGGACTTCTCTGTGTCCAGCAGAAAAGCAACCAAAGACAGAGCCCTCAACGACTGCTTTCTGGGGCTGCAGCAGCAGCGGCGGCGGTGGCGGCAGCGGCCGCAGCAGCGGCGGAGGCGGCGACGACTGCAACAGTAGCAGCGGCGAAAATCTGGAAGAGAAAGAGGTTATTCAAGCAGAGCTTCAAGGATCTGAGCTGTGGAAGAGATTTCATGACATCGGGACTGAGATGATCATTACCAAGGCGGGCAGGTTAGGATCTGCCCAAGCTGTTCACAAGGGTCACATACAGTAGGCACTTAAATGTACTCCTCTGGTAAGATGTGGAGTTTGCAGTTTTATGCTCTAGTACTCCTCCACCCCTTCCCCCCAACTACCCGGCATACATTAGAAAGCCATGGCCCCTCAATTTATGGGGCTAAGAAGCACCTAGCCCCATATAAGTGGCTCATTCTTCCTTTCCTGTACACCGTGACTCCAAGAACTCATTCCCTCAGCCCCTGCCAGTATAGAGTAGGACAAAAAATAGACCTTCCCAGGCAGGTTCCAAATGCTACCCCCACATCTTAGACTGTAGCCAGACCTTTCAGTTAAAGCCTCACAGATATAAGTGGACAATATCCCATCTCAAAGGCCTCGCTGCCCACCGTCCCTAGCCCAGGCCACTTTGAGGGGGGGCCTTTCACATGACCAGCTTTTGGCATGGGGCAGCCCTGTCATGGCAGGCAGCTGGCAGATTTTTGTGTGTGTGTGAGTCTTCCTAATTTCAGCCTTTCCCAAATCTGCCTCAAAGAAAATGCCGCTGAAAACTCAGGGAAGGGGGGTGGGCAATTTTTTCTCTCCTATTTTCTCTTTTGTAGCTTTTTCTTTTGGTGTGTGTGGGGAGGGTTGGGGGCAGAGAAAGGACAAAGCCTTGTGGTAAGAATATTCTGCTCCATTCAGAAATCCAGGACTTGTTCAAGCAAGCCTACAGCCAACAATCTTTACTCATGTAGCAAATGCCATTCCCTGAACCTGCCCTGTATAGCCAGTCCCTTCTCTTTTTGCTGAGTCAGCATTTGTCCAGGGGGGGGGGGGGGGGGAGAGAGAGAGAGACACACACACACACACACACACACACACGCACACACCCATCCCCTTCCAAACATCTCTAAATGCTGTTGGGTTAGTCCAGGCATCCTCAAACTACGGCCCTCAGGCCACATGCAGGTGTTTTTGCTCATTTGTTTTTTTACTTCAAAATAAGATATGTGCAATGTGCATAGGAATTTGTTCATAGTTTTTTTTTTTAAAACTACATTCTGGCCCTCCAACATCTGAGGGACAGTGAACTGGCTCCCTGTTTAAAAAGTTTGAGGACCCCTGCTAGTCCCTATTTTCTTTCCCACAGGCGGATGTTTCCCTCTGTTCGGGTCAAGGTGAAAGGGTTGGACCCAGGGAAGCAGTACTGTGTGGCCATCGATGTGGTGCCAGTGGATTCCAAACGCTATAGGTAACTGGGCCCCCAGGATGGTACTTCCAGGCCCAGGCTGGGGTCTGGTATTCGGATCTTCAGACTTGCAATCTGACAGCACTATTTTGAAGACTCTAGCATGGGTGGTGGGGTGGGAATTGCTCTCCAGTGGGCTTTGGGAGTTGAATTTTCTCATAAAATTGTGATTCAGAGTGAAGAAAATGCAGACTTGTTCCTTTCTCCATCTCTCTCCCCCCCTGGAATGCGGGCATCAATTAGAGCTTCAATGTACCCCAAGCCTTTCACCTACCCACTGCTTTGGCCTTGGCTGTATAAACTTAGATCATGTGGGTTCCTGTGGCCAGGAAGGAAGCACTTTGAAGGAATTTGGGGAGAAATGTTTGAGGCTTCATGTAAGCCAGGACTTCTGGGGATGTACTAGGGTCTGGGCTGAGGTGCTTTGGCAACAGGAGCCCAGAAGGATGACATGATTTGCCACCCAACGTTAGTCTAGCGGTTATTGTGCCTAAGCCTATCTTTTCACCCTTCCTTAGCCTTTTGCCTGAAGTAGTGGTGGGGTCCGGGAGGATAAAAGAACTCTTTCCTCTTTATATAAGCCCTCAGTTTAGAGCAAGCTAAAAGCGACCCAACTGGGGTTCGAGAGATGCCTACATGCAGGCTGTGAGCAATCCACACAGTGGTGGATACCAGGTTTCCTAAGGAGGGAGTCCGCCTTTAGCCCATTGCTGGTTTTGAGGGCAAGAAGAAGGTGCAGCTCACGAGCCTGCTGGGGCTGTGGCTGCAGCTGAGCCCTGGAAACAGCAGAACAAGCTGTTTGCTTCTTGAGTTGCAGCTGTCTTGGGAATTCTGCGCAACCTCAGACGACTGAGGTTGAGAGTGGAAATTGGAAAAATCAGAAAATCAGCCCGAGGCAGCATGGGGCAGGATTCCTAGGGTTTTCTGCATGTGAAGCCTATTGGTGAAAAAACTTTCAGGACCACCGGTGACAGTGGGCTGGACAGAAACCCTCTCTAGCCCTCCACTTCTTCCCCAACACTTCACGCCAGCTAGTGGATTTTTCTGGCGTCTCTGCGCGGTAAAACGAGTTAGATCAATTTCTGTTGCGGTTTTTGTGAGGAAATACAAACCAGACTCAGAAATCCCATGACATTTTATTTGCCCTGGCACTTCATTGCATTTTGATGACATATGCTTATTTACGGTTTGTTTTCTGCCCCTGAATGCTCTTTGGAAATCAAATTGGATCTTCTGCTACTTGCCTTTGGGATTGGCAGGCTAACCTTGGACAAAGCCCTTAGGACGCAAATCCTGCAGCCTGCCTCCCACGCTCCTGGCTTTGGCCCGCTGCTCCTAATGCCACAACCCACACCTTTTCAGGTACGTGTATCACAGCTCACAGTGGATGGTAGCCGGGAATACAGACCACTCGTGCATCGCTCCCAGATTCTATGTCCACCCGGACTCGCCCTGCTCGGGAGAGACCTGGATGCGGCAGATCATCAGCTTTGATCGTGTGAAACTCACCAACAATGAGATGGACGACAAAGGCCACGTACGTGAGTGCAATACTTTGCTCTGAGGAGGGAGATGCCGAGGCCACCGCCCAGTGGTTTCCCTAGAGAGGCCAAGGAGGCTTCTCCCAGATGCACGTGTTGTGCTCTTTAGGAACTGTCCAAGCTCTTGCACCTGTGAGTAAAGTAGCCAATTTACAGCTCCTGAAACATTTGTTTGGCATCGGAGAGTGCTGGCATTGGGGATGGTGAGCACTGGGAGTTTGAGGACCAAAAGAGACCTGTTTAAGCAGAATGCCTACTCTGGGAGAGACGGAGGGAATGGCTCACCAGGATTTCCGGCAGTCACTTAGACTCTGATTGCCTTCCCTACACCATGCAGTCAGATTGGCACTTTCTTTGTGGTGTGGTATGGTGTGTTGGGAGGATGCAAGCAAGGAACCCAAGAATGCTGTCTGGAACTCTCTCCCACAACTCACCCCCATGGAAAACCTTTTCAGGTCGAGTTGGTCTTGCACTTTCTTCCTAGGTGCACCCCTGCTTCTGCCCTGCCTGGCCTGGCATTTTGGCAGGAAAGGAGCGAGGGAAACTCCTGGGATTAGGACATAGGGAATGTCAGAAGGTTGTCCACCATGTCCAGGCTTAGCAGTTACTGCAAAGGAAACCCATGGCAGACTGTCAGATCCTGGTGACACTTCTACATCTGATGGTCACTCACACTTCAAAACAGAGAAGAGCCCCATATGGAAATGGAATCATGCTGCCAGATGCCGCTGAGATGCCTTTCTCTAGAAAAAACTTTAGCACAGAAGGCCTCTGTTGGGGGCCAAATGGCACAACAAAGGCCTTTGTGTGTGGCTACCTGAGCCTCCCATTTAGCCTCACCTTTGTTTTTGTGTTTGTCTGTGTTGGGGGTTTTCATGAGAGGAAAGCAGTTTTTCTGACAGTATTTGACCATTTCTCCTCCAGATCATTCTGCAGTCCATGCATAAGTACAAACCCCGTGTGCATGTGATAGAGCAAGACAACACGGTTGACCTGTCCCGGATTCAGTCCTTGCCCACTGAAGGAGTTAAAAGTTTCTCCTTTAAAGAAACTGAATTCACCACGGTAACAGCTTACCAAAACCAGCAGGTAAAGCTGGCCAGGTCCCAGGCAAATGGGAATGGCCCCAGAGGGACCTTGGGATAGAGGCTAACTGCACTCTACAGATTGCATTTTCCACAATTGAAAAAAATATCATAGTTTTATTGCATTGTCATCAAGGCAAATTTGATAATGAATTATGTGAATCTTGTGACAGAAAGGAGAGCAGAAGAAAGGGAGCCAGGAGATAAAGGAGCTAACCATTCCAAATTTGGCTTAGCAATATGCTTATATTTATTTAAAATGTCATGTTATACATTGCAAAGTCTTTTGTGGTTGTTGTAACTATTGGTGACTTTTTGTTGCCTTTGAGAACAATGACTTTATTTTTTCTCTCTATTTGAACTCATAGATTACCAAACTGAAAATAGACAGAAATCCTTTTGCTAAAGGATTTAGAGATCCTGGAAGAAACAGGTAAGCAACATAATAATGACATCTCATATTTATATAGCCCTTTCATAAGTATTAAAGATAAGGAAACTGTGGTTCAGAAACTCAGAAGCTCTAAATTTTCTAACTAGTAGGTGGTAGGAAAGAAACCCAGATGTTTTGTTCCCGCACGCTACTCTACCCACTTTCAAGATATTGCTTATTTTAGAACCTGGGTTTGATTGAATTTTATTCAGAAGTCTATCTATAAAAGAAAATTATTTCAAATATATAACAAAATCACTCAAAAGTTTATGAAAATCATTTTTGGAAACTGCTTTCTGGGGTTGCTGAAAGTCGAATCTCTTTTCTAGGGGTGTATTGGATGGTCTTTTAGAGACATACCCATGGAGGCCTTCTCTCACTCTGGATTTTAAAACCTTTGGTGCAGACACACAAAGTAAGAAAACTTATAATCTTCAGTTTTATTTTTACAGATCAATGAAATAAAAAAAGCTAGGACCTTTGTACCAAATATTACACAAAAGAATAAGTACATGCCAAAAAATGTGTGTTTACATGCTATGGGTGTATATTTACCTCCGTGTGGAGGTAAGAGGCAAAAAGGGGAGGAGCTGGCATGAAGGAAGAGAATAGAGTTGCAGTAATGGTAGACTTAATAGCATTTGTCTTCTTGAGTTATCTTACATCCTGAGATTTCCAGATCTCATCTGGATTCTTCAACATCTCCCTGTCTCATATTCTTTAGGATATGCCTGTGGTGAATTTGTGAACTGATTTGCAAATATGTTAGCTATTGAAATAAATATTTTATGTTTTATGAAAAATGTTCAGCACATGTTAAAATGATTCCCATTAAATTACACTTATCCCTAATTTTCATTTTTTGTTGATAAGGAAAAGAAATATTAAAAATAATACTAATTCATCAGAATTAATTTAGTTGCCACAAGCATTTAAACATGTTTGGAAGGTATTTGTTCTCAGTATGCTATGTGACTAAATAATAATATTTAGATAATATAGGCTTTCAGATGGAACAATGTATACCTTCATTTACTCTGATATTTAATAATAATAAATTTAATAAACTGAAGAATTTTATTTGCAAACAATATGGAAGTTTTTTACCCTCTTTGTCTTTTTTACTCTATTAAAGTTGCTTGTCTTTGAACAATTAATTCAAGATCATAATTATCAACCAAATCTACATTGTAGTTGGCTTGAGGTTTACATGATGCTATAACAGCCAGCTAAAATGTGAAGAAATTAAGTCTAATAGTTTCGTGAAATATTTTACTGGCCTGACTATATTGATGTGTTTAGGGAGTTACACAAGAAAAATATGAATACTTATTTTATGATATCAATTTAATAGCATCTAGGCAGCATGCTTTTAAAATATCCAAGTCAACACAATGGTCATTAATAAAGAAAAAAGTTGAAGATAATCGTTAATTAATAATTTAAAATACACAGTTTTCTGAATTCTTTAAGATATTCAGAATGTTCTCAAATTGGAAGGAAAAGGGTTACCAATTTTTAAGATAACTTTTGAATGCTTTATTATAAAAGATATTTGTTAACCTGTTGATGAAGGATTAGGCTATGTCACAAAATAGTTCATAAAAACAATAGTGATGCAAAAATAAAAACTCTGTCAAGTCCAGTTAATAACCAATTATTTGATTGAATTCAAACATTTACAAAAATAAAGTTTAGAGTCTAGATTTTTTTGGACCTTATAATTATCCTTAATTTTAGTTGATGCTAGGCAACCATTAAAGATCACTGGACATCATTGATATAAACACTTTCTTATCTTGTTTCTTAACTTCCAAAATTATCTTCAACTCTTAATATAGTGTGCCATGGAAGTCTCCCCATTCATGGTTTTTATATAAGAAAAAAAATCTAACACTTTCAAATATATTATTTTCATTTAAACACGATTATTTTTGTGTGCACTGGGTTTTTGTAAGAACAAAACTGTCTATAGAATCTCAAGCAACCAAATTGTTCAATTTACTTAATTACTTATATTAGTAATTTTTTAAATTTAAAAAATAAAAGCTAGTTTGTATTTCTAAGATATAATTGACTATGAGTCATAATTAGGCTTCTTCTGTAATTATTGGGATAAGTGTGATTCAAGTACCTAGTACATCCTTGAGCATACTGAATGCTCAGTACATGGTACATAGTAGTATTGCTAAAAGTAGCTGTGGTAGTAGTACGGATATTATATTCAACTTGGTCAGAGGAATGAGCATGTCTTTTTCCATAGAAGGTAAAAGAACTGTGAATTTACTAGGAAAGCTTATCTAAGAATGAAGCAGAGATGGTGATGGATATTATTTCTTATTCAGCAGGAACAACAAATTCATTGTTCATTGACTGAATTGTCATTTACAGGTGGAAGCAGTGGTTCATCTCCAGTGACCTCTAGTGGAGGGGCTCCCTCTCCTTTGAACTCCTTACTTTCTCCACCTTGCTCTCCACCTACGTTTCACTTATCTACAAGCTCCCTTGGAATACCCTGTCCGGAGGCATACCTGCACAATATCAGCTTGCCTCTTTGCTACAAGATTTGTCCAACTAATTTTTGGCGAAAGCAACCTCTTGTTTTACCTGCTCCTGAAAGGTTAGCAAGCATCAACAGTTCTCAGTCTTTGGCCCCTCTCATGATGGAAGTGCCCACGCTATCTTCCCTGGGGGTAACTAATTCAAAATGTGGTTCATCTGAAGACTTCAATGAGCAGCCTGCCAATCAAATTTTATATGGATTACGGACACCTGGAAATATTTTGCCACCAAACCCTATTGACCGGGAAGCACTTGGTTGTTCCTTCCATCCTTCCTACGGCTTTTATAGGTACAGCTTCTCTATGCCATCTAGACTGGTAAATACTGCCAACCATCTCAAAGTGAATGACAATAGTCAAGTTTCTTTTAGAGAAGGCAATTGTAATCATACTCATTGGTATCCAACAATTAACCATTGCCTTTAAATGAAACAATCACATTCCTAAAACAATTACATGTAAGCACATATTTTTTTTTATTTGTAGCCAAAGAAATGTCAACAGATATTGGGCTTAAAAAGCATCATTACCAGATAGCATTGCTCTGTTATGCATCTAAGTGCCTTATCAAATGTTCATGAGGAGTTGTTTACAATGTCAAATGTGACCTGTAAGCATCTCTGATTACAGTGGCCTTGGGCCTCGAAATAAGATACTCAGTAAATATTATTTGATGAGATAGCCCACCAGTGAAAATTGATGCCAAGTGATGAGGTTTCCAATTATAGTGAAGTCAGCTTACCATGCCAACTGTGTTTTATATATTGACAATGTCCAGAAGAAGATGGATATAATTCCTGTGAAAGCAGTGAAGCAATTTCAGTTTGATCTAGGAAGACAGGCTTCATTGTAATTACCTATCTAGTGATTGTAGAAGAAAATTTAATTGTTCATTTGCCTTATACTTTTATACTCTGCTGTTGAAGGAACTTCTAATCTCAATTTTAAGGTGCAAAGAAGGACATAAACTTCCCAGTATTATTTGTATTATTCTTTGTAGGCCAAAGACCATTTAATTCTGAAGGAACAAGAAGATCAAATGAAAAGTAAAACATTCTAAATAAATTTGATCTTTTATTTCCTTTTATTTTGGGATCATTCCTAGATGAAGCTTGTTTACTTATTGCTTTCACAAACTTGGTATTTTACATGCTGTTTACAAAAGCAAATTATTATATTTCTCCAAGAAGACTAATACAATGTTTTGAAGGGGAAGAATACATTTGAGTCATAAATACGAAACCAGCATTACATTTGTACAATTTAATTTCACTCTTGTGTGTCGGTCTTGGTAAATTAGACTAGATAAAAGTAGAATAAGACACTTTTCTTTTAGTTTGTGAAATTGAAAAGCTTCCTTTCACCAGGCCCTAAATTTCTGAAAAGAATTATGAAGTATAACACACACACACACACATATATATATATATATATATATATATATATATATATATATATATAGTCTATATATCTGCCAAGGCTCTTCATATCAAACTGACATAACTTGATTTTTAACAAATGAACTAAACTACTTTTTCTAACTTTTCCAACACATATTAGGAAAAGCATATAATTATTACTTATTTTTTCCCAAAATGATTATTTCATCCTAAATATGCTTTATAAATGTGCCTTTCTATATATGTGTTAAAATTATATGTCCTTCACTCCTGGAGGTAGGGATAGAACAGCACATGATTGCATTAAAACAAAATATTCTAGTAAAGATGAAATATTATTTGTGACCTAATTAGATACTTATTTCAAAAGTCTTTGAGACATAAGATCTGTACTACCTAGGTTTATTAAAATAGGGATTAAAAGCGAAAAGCACACTTTATTTTTGTCTACTCCAAAACAGGAAAGCTATAGGCTAACTTTCACTGGTAAATAAGTTATTACTTTTAAAGCAGAAACTCCTATATCAGATTATAGTGAAACATTCTGAAAGCCTACATGGGAGAACCTCAGTAACTGACATGAAAAAATATTCAACTGAGAAATTCAAAAAACTTCTAGGTTAAGTTTTAGGGATTATTTAAATGAAGGTCATTAATTTTGTAGCTGCTCTGGAATACATACACCACATGCTTTATGTTTCACATAACTTTACTATATAGTACACATATAAAACTGATAATATGGAATTACATTGGTAATGGTGATTAATATAAAGGGGCAAAAGTTTAAATGCTAGAAGCTAGGCATTTATGACATTTAAGCTATTTTATATAACATCACAAATTTTAATTTCACACTTCTAATTGAAGAAGTAACCAAGGAAAGCCTTCACAGAAAATTAAACTTGGAAGAAACCTCAAGAGGTCCAGTAAGCAGTCCGTTGCTTCCAAGCAAGTTGCTTATCTGAAGAAATCTGCTAACAGCTCTAATTCATGTACAGTAAGTATTTAGTGCCCCTAAAACTAAATTCTTACTCCTTAGTGGATGGTGCAAAACTCACGTAACTTGGTAAATTGAGGCTATGGTTATGGAATAACAAACTACTATGGAATTCTGTCGCTTTCCACTACATCAACTAAATATTAAGCTTGCTGTAAAAACCTACAAAACCCCAAAAGCCACTATGGTTAGACTAAGTGTGAAAGAGTTACCAAAGAAAAGTGGTCAAATGACACTTAATAGATTCCCAAGTCTAATGATTAAAACCTCTATTCTAATCTGGTTTGATCATACATATATGTGGACCCCTTCCCCCTTTTTAAAAAGAGAGCAAATTAATTCAGCTAACAAAATTTATAAAATCTAATTCTTAACTTGACTTGATTATTTGACTTACCCCAAATAAATCTAGGGAAAATAAACTTTTCATCAGCTCTCTAAACTTTGCACATTCAGTTAGGACATAGGTGAATGTTACTTTATCCTTGCACAATCCTCAGTCAAGCTCAGACCTGTAGCCAGATTCCCTGGTCAGGAAGGTATTATTTTGTGGAACAGTGTGTCAAGCTGAACTTAAGGGCCTAAAGTGTGAACCTGGTTGCAGAACACATGTCTAGTTGGATAAATCCTCTATTCATTACATTTTAAAGACTAATATATAATTGTGGATAACATAAAAACAGAACCTCAAACTCTTTCATAATACTATCTCTTTTCACCATACAGACCGGTTAAACCCTCTGGAGATTATATTTTAAAATCCAACATATAATTTTAGATTATATAATTTTAGAGCCTTCAAACTCATTAATATCATTACTCCTATTTACTATGCTACAAAATTAAGAAGTTTATTTTGCTCAAGCTATGAAGTGATATTTCACTGCTATTAGGCATCGGTTCTACATATGTTCTGGGAATGGACATGACTTCATTCTTTTGTGAGGGAAGCATGTCTGTGGCGTGAAAATAAATGAACCATTAGAATCAACAAGAGATGACTCAATGATAGTCTTTGAACTATCACAGTCCTATGTGCTGACAACTTGACAAGGTGCCAACTATGAATAAAGACAAGCATCTGCACTTGACATTATGGAAGATTTCTGTGTCATACTCCTAATCATTTTTATTATGCACTTTGAGGAAAATCACAGTGCACATAAAGCAGGTAATATGTATCTTTGATGTATTACTGGTGTAATGCTGATCCAGAACATTACTGAGATAAATATTTTGTATAAATATTTAAAATATTTTTTAAAAGTCTACAAATATGCTGATGTCAAATTTAGATGCTTTAAGACAATAGAGTTATATGTCTATACATACAATAGGGTAATGTGTAGTTGTTATCTCTTTACTAAATCTCACTAACAAGTATTTTCCATATCTGAATATGTAGTTTGATAAATTCCAGATGTCACACTATAAAATGTGTATATATTAAATATATATACACACATAAATATATGTATAATATGTGGTATTTTAGTTTAGTTTTGTTTTTAAATAATTTACACTGTGTTGTTTTTTTCTCTCCACTTCTTAAAAAGAGGTGCTACAAAGAACACCTATTCATTGCATACTTATGCTATTAGTTATATAAACTTATGAGAAATGGCAGATTTAAACATACTTAGAAATGTCTATTTGCATGTACTGTACTTTGTGAATTGAATTGACAGGGTGAAAGTACAATATTTTTACTCCAATTTAGAGATATGTTGCCTTTGTGCTGAAAAATCTTCAATTAGCCAAAATAACAATAATGTCCTGGTATACAGCAACAGTTTCCCAGTTGATTTTACTGGAATTTAACATGTTTATTGGAGCAGTTTAAAATAAACCAAATGCATAGCTTAGGCATTTGGCTTTGATATAAGTGCCTTGGTATACATTTAATCTTCTTAGGGTTGGTCTGCAATTAAATGATAATTTGTATTAAAACTGTGCAAATAAACATGGTTTGGATGACAACATAAAACAGAATAGATACAATAAACATTTGAAACATACACAGTATTAAAACTACTTACATGTGTGGTGCTAGCCAACTTTTGACATGCTGTTTCAATAAAATATTGAGAGGAAAAATACTAGTATCATTTCCTTTCAGAGTTTCAGATGTTCATGTTTACAAATTTGTACTTCACATTAATATGTAAACACACATTATAGTGAGCAGATGTACAGAAAATAGTTGCAGGATCTTTCTTATTAGTTTAAATGTATTTACATGCCTATTGGCTTTATTTTTAAAGTGCCTAAAAGAGTTGGGAAACAAAGTTAAATACAATAGAAAATTTTGAAATTATAGTAAGATAAGTTGTATCATTAAACTTTTTAATCAAATTATTATACTGTTATTGTTAAAGATGGCAGAATTTTGATTTTGGATTTAAAATCACATACCTATGCACATGATAAAATATAACATAATAGTTTGGTTGTAGAGAATGATGTAAATAATTAAAAATGTTACTAGAACGAAAAAGGAATAAAATCATAAGTCTATAATGATTAAAGGTTAATGTCCTTAAATATTTTGTATTGAACACATAATTCAGTCTATCTTTCATTGCATGGTCATTATTTGGAAAATGTTGCTGTTTTAGTATTTTATCCTTATTTAAATTTTGCCTGAAATTAAGTTTTCATATTTCTTTTATGACAAAAAGATTTTGTGACCTTTCTACCAATTACACTAATCTGTAATCAAACTGGTTTTCTATTTTATTGGATTTTGTAGATTTTTAGGAAAAAATTGTTTCATAAAAATATCAACAAATAGATTACTCCTTGGAAGAGGCATTGGTTTTTCAGTAAGACCCAAGGTGAAATAGAAAAGAACCTCACTGCTACATCTATACTGACATTGTATTTGGTTTTCTTTAAGTGAATCCATATACAGGCCAAACAGTGTTTGTCACGTTAATAGCCATATTTTGCAAAACTCAGGCTGGATTCTCTTCAAATCACCATACTAGACAGGAGAAGGAACTGTTTGGCAAAAGTATCATCACTTTGTAACTTGTCCACACAATTCTTTTCTATAATTGTATGTTAGTGAGACAGGAGTAGGGATGGGGTGTAATATTTCAAAAGACTCTGTGGGTCCTAGCACCACATATATGAGATTAAGATAAAATAATTCAGTGTTTGCATTCAAGTGTTGTAACAAAATTTAGCAGTTCTCTGGTTGTGATGAATAAGGGCCATTGCCCAGAGCCTTTGGTGATTCAAGATACAGGGTCGTCCAGTGGGTGGTGGGATAGATTGTACCAGGGGATACTAACAAAGGCCTAAAGCTTCACACACAGCTACTATGTTATATTTTAGTTTAGTGATTCATATGCATGCCTCTCCTACTAGATTGTGAGTTAGGAAGAAATGATACTTTTTTTTTTATTTCGGCATATTATGGGGGTACAGATTTTAAGGTTTCAATAAATTCCCCTTCCCTCCTTCCCTCCACAAGTCTGAGCGATACTTTTAAAATACCATTTATTTTCCGATTTTTAAAATTTTACCTGTGTATTATAGAAAACAGAAAAACACAACAAGAAGAAAAAGAAACAAAAAGATCATAAATCACAAGCAGTTTACAGTTTGACTTCTAGTCATTCTGTATGTCTACACATAATCGAGCATTTTTATACGGTTGAGGTCACACAGTATAAATGGTGCTTTTTACTATCATGAATATTTAACAATTCAGGGTCACAAATCCATAAGTATTGTGATAAGCTGGAATACACTGAACTATTTCCTTCTTAGTACTTACCTGAGAATGAAAGGAAAAAAAAAAAAAAAAAGAATACACTAAACCAAACTAACAGGATAGAAATGTAATCCTGCCTTTCATAGGGGCACATTTATTTTAAAGACAAAAATGGCAACAGGCTTTTGGATAAAGATGTTGGAAGAGTTACTGGCTTTTGGATAAAGATGTTGGAAGAGTTACAATTAAAATACTGCATTCTCTTTTTTTTTATTTCATAGTAATATGGGGGTACAAACTCTTTGGTTATATAAATTGCATTTGCACTGCTCTGGTCAGAGCTGCAAGCATGCCCATCCCCCAGACAGCTCACAATGCATCCATTAGGTGTGAATTTATGCATAGTTTCCTCCCCCTGCTCCTGCCTAACACCCAATAAATGTTACTTCCCATATGTTCACATTCATGTTGATCGATTAGTACCAATTTAATGATGGGTGCATGTAGTGTTTGCTTTTCCATTCTTGTGATACTTCATTTAGAAGAATGGGCTCTAGCTCCATCCAGGATAATACAATAGGTAGTTCACCATCTTTTCATGGCTGAATAGTACTCTATGGTACATACATATACCACATTTTATTAATTCACTCATGTATTGATGGGCACTTGGGATGTTTCCACATCTTTGCAATTGTGAATTGTGCTGCTATAAACATGCGAGTGCAGATGTCTTTATTATAGAATGACTTTTTTTCTTTGGGTAAATGCCCAGTAGTGGCATTGCTGGGTCAAATGGTAGTTCTATTTTTAGTTATTTGAGGTATCTCAATACTATTTTCCATAGAGGTTGTATTAATTTGCAGTCCCACCAGCAGTGTATGAGTGTGCCTATCTCTTTGTTTCCATGCCAGCATTTGTTGTTTGGAGACTTTTTGGTAAAAACCATTCTCACTGGAGTTAAGTGATATCTCATTGTGGTTTTGATTTGAATTCCCCTGATGATTATTAGAGATGCTGAGAAATTTTAATATGTTTGTTGGCCATTAGTCTATCTTCTTTTGAAAAGTTTCCGTTCATGTCCTTTGCCCACTTTTTATTGGGGTTGTTTATTTTTTCTTGTTGATTTTCCTAAGTTCTCTATAGATTCTAGTTATCAGCCCTTTATCAGAAGTGTAGCATGGAATAATTTCCCCCATTCTGTAGGTTGTCTGTTTACTCTAATGATAGTTTTCTTGCCTCTGCAGAAGTTTTTAATTTGATCAGGTCCCATTTATTTATTTTTTTCTTTTATTTCATTATATTATGGGGGTATAGATATTGTTAGGGATACATATATGGCCTCTGCCTCCCCTTCCCCCCTGCCGTGCCAGAGCTTCAAGCATGTCCAACCCCCAGGTGGTGCCCACTGTACCCATTATGTAAGTATACACCCTTCCCCTCTTCCCCCCCACCTGCCCACCGCCCGATAAAAGTTTTTTTCTTGTTTTCTTTTTTCTTTTTTTGGCTTTTGGTTACCTTGTATATATTTGCCTCGCCCTAAGAAGGGTTAGGGGCATTCCTTTTGCCCACACAATGCTCACCACATCCCTAGGATGTGGGTCTCCTCCCCCCATGAATCCCTGGTGAGCATCACCACCATTTGAGCACCATAATTTTAATCAGTCAGTATCAATTTGATGGCGAGTACATGTGGAGCCCATTCTCCTGGTCTTGTGTCGCCTCACTTCGGATAACAGGCTTAAGCTTAATCCAGGATAGCATAAACGGTGCTAGCTCACTGTCGTTTCTTAGAATTGAGTAGTATTCCATTGTGATAATATACCAAATTTTAATTATCCACTCCTGAATTGACAGACACTTGGGTTGTTTCCATGACCTTGCAATAGTGAATTGTGCTGCCATAAACATTCGGGTGCAGATGTCTTTATAATAGAATGTCTTATGCTCTTTTGGGTAGATCCCCACAATGCTATTGAAGGGTCGAATGGTATTTCTATTTCTAGCTGTTTGAGGTATCTCCAAATTCTTTTCCACGAAGGTTGCACTAATTTGCAGTCCCACCAGCAGAGTAAGAGTGTTCCTGTCTCTCCACATCCTCGCCAGCATTTGTTGTTTGGGGATATTTTGATACAGGCCATTCTTACTGGGGTTAGGTGGTATCTCATTGTGGTTTGATTTGCATTTCTCTAATAATTAGAGATGTTGAGCATTTTTTAAATATGTTTGCAGGCCATTATTCTGTCTTCTTTGGAGAAGTTTCTGTTCATTTCCTTTGCCCATTTCTTGATGGGGTTGTTTGATTTTTTCTTGTTGATTCTTTTAAGTTCTAGATAGATTCTTGTTATTAGACCTTTATCAGAAGTGTAGAGAGTGAATATTTTCTCCCACTTTTTGGGTTATCTATTTGCTCTAATGATAGTTTCCTTGGCTGTGCAGAAACTTTTTAATTTGATCAGATCCCTTTTTTTTTTATTTTTGCTGCTGTGGTGATTGCCGTGGGGGTCTTCCTCAAAAATTCCTTGCCTAGACCAATGTCTGATAGGGTTTTCCCAACATCTTCTAGGATTTTTAAGGATTCATGCCTTAGGTTTAAGTCTGCTAACCATCTTGAGTGAATTTTTGTGAGAGGTGAGAGTTAAGGATCCTGATTCACTCTTCTGCATGTAGCTAACCAGTTTTCCCAGCACCATTTATTGAAGAGGGATTCTTTTACTCATTGTATATTTTTGTCTGCTTTATCAAAGATTAGGTTACCGTATGCTAATGGTTTCATCTCTGGTATCTCAGATGTATTCCAGATATTGATGCTTCTGTTCTTGTGCCAGTCCAAGCTGATTTAACTATTATTGCTTTATAGTACAGCTTGAAGTCAGGAAGACTGATGCCTCCCAGTTTGTTCTTTTTATTTAAGATTGATTTGGCTACACAAGGTTTTTCTTGTTCCATACAAAGTGAAGAATTATTTTTTCTGGATCTGTAAAGAATGTTGGTGGTATTTTGATGGGGATTGCATTAATTAGAATCAATATTGTTAAAATGTCAATATTACCTAAAGTTATCTACAGAATTAATACAATCCCCATTTATTTATTTTTGTTGCTGTTATGATTGCTTTGGGTGCCTTCTTTATAAATTCTTTGCCTAGGCTAATTGCCTAGGCTAATAAGAATTTTCCCAACATTTTCTTCTAGCATTCTTATGGTTTGATGTCTTAGGTTCAAGTCTGTTATCCATCATGAGTTGATTTTTGTGAAAGATGAGACGTGCATATCCTGTTTCAATCTTCTGCATGTGGGTATCCAATTTTCCCAGCACCATTTATTGAATAGGGATTCTTTCCCCCAGTGTATATTTTTGTCTTCTTTGTGAAAGGTCAGTATATCTGATATTTTTTATTCCATATACCTCCATTAATGTCTTCTTTTGTGTTAAATTGATATTTTCTAATGTCCTACTTTAGTTACATTGCACTATATATATATATATATATATATATTATTTTGAGAAGAAGGAAAGAGAAGTTTATTGCTTTCCTGCCAAAGGAGGAAAATGGCGGACTATTATCTCAAAATCCAAATTCCTGTACATAAGCAGCAATACAGAGCTTTTAGAGGGAGGGCCTTCAGTTCTAGGCTATTGTCATTCAACTAACATTAATGATTCGGATTGAGGCAGTTCTATTAGTGATTTATTTATCTGAGAATTTCTTAATTTATTTTTCATCTTTTTTCTTTTGTTTTTTTTTTTCTTCTTCATTCTTAAGGGATAATTTTTCTATGTATAGAATCATTGGTTGATACTGTTTTTCTTTTAGTACTTTGAATATAACATCCTACATTCTCTTGGTTTTCATGGTTTCTGATGACCTGTCATCTTTAATCTTATTGAAGATGACTTCTATATGATGAGTTGCTTCTCTTTTGATGTTTTCAAGATTTGCTGTTTGTCTTTGTCTTTCAAATGTTTGACTATGATGTGTTCAGGTGTGGATCTATTTGTGTTGATCCTGTTTTGAGTTCATTGAACATCTTGGATGTATAGACTAAATTTTTTTTCAATCTGGGATGTTGGGGGCCATTATTTTTTAAAATACTGTTTTTCTCCTTTCTCTCTCTCCTTTCTTTCTTGAACTTTCATCATGCATATGTTGATATACTTTTTGGTGTTCCACAGTTACCTGAGGCTCTGTTCATTTTTGTTCATTCTTTTTTCTTTCTGTTACTTGGACTGAATAATCTCAATTGTTCTATCTTCAAGTTTGCTGATTCTTCTTCTGCCAGTTCAATTCTTCTCTTAAGTTTCTGTGTTAATTTGCTCATTTTAGTTATTGTGCTTTTCAACTCCATAAGTTCTCTTTGGTTCTTTTTTATGATTAGTTGCTTATTTAAAGTCTTTGTCTAGTTGTGGTTTTGATTTGCATTTCCCTGATGATTAGAGAAGTTGAACATTTTTTCATATGCTCACTGGCCATTAGTCTATCTTCTTTTGAATAGTTTCTGTTCATGTCCTTTGCCCAACTTTTTGACAGGGTTGTTTGATTTTTTTCTTGATTATTTTCCTGAATTCTATATAGATTACCACCTCTTATATTATCCTGGATAAAACTGGAACCCATTCTTCTAAGTGAGGTATCACAAGAATGGAAAAACAAGCACCACATGTACTCACCATCAAATTGGTACTAATTGATCAGCACTTATGTGCACATATAGTAGTAACATTCATCAGGTGTCGGGCACATGGTAGTGGGGAGGTGGGGAAATGGATATATACACACCTAATGGGTGTGGTGTGCACTGTCTTGGGGATGGGCACACTTGAAGCTCTGACTTAGGTAGGGTAAATGTAATGTATGTAACGTAAACATTTGTACCCCCATAATATGCTGAAATAAAAAAAATAAAGTCTTTGTCTAGTAAATACTCCATATGTGCCACCTCAGGGATCATTTCTTTTCATGGATTTTTCACTTGTGTATGGGCCATAATTTCCCATGTCTTTTCATTTGTCATAATATTTTGTTAATAACAGAATATTTTAAATAATGTAATGTGTCAATTTTGACAATCGGATTTCTTCCCTCTCACGGGATTTGTTGTTTCTGTTAGTTGTTGTTGCTGACGCTGCTGTATTTGTTTTAGTGATTTTTAAACTAATTTTTTCAAGTCTGCATTTTTTGTTGTATACTGCCATTGAAGTAACTCTGCTCAGTTAGCTTAGAGGTCAGTTAATGATAGACAATGATTTCTTTAAATCATGTGAACTATTAAGTCCCTCAGCCTTTGCAAGTGGCTCTATTGGGGCATGCCTTCAATGTTCCAGGAGGCAGTTTACTTCTCTGCCTTTCTGGTTAACTTAACTTTCTAGTTGTACAGATCCTCAAAGTTAGACATAGGTAAGAAGGCCTTCTGAAGTTTTTCCTGGGCATAAACACAGTACTTGGCATGTACATGGCCCTCTAGATTCCCAGGAATATATTGCAGCTTTTCAAAGCCTACTATGAATATTTCATCATCCAGCTTTTCCTTTTAGATTTTTTGGTCAGTGTCTTGTTAGGCCCAACTGATGTTGATAACTTAGGCATGTGTGACATTAAGGAATTGTCACCATTTTAGGAAAATGTTCTATGGAAAAGGCTCTTCCCACAGTGTGACCTCTGAACTCTGAATCAGTACCAATAAAGATAAGCCCTGAGAGTACAGCTTTTTAGGAATATAAAATATCAAAAAAATGACAGTTTTCTGGGAATTACACTTTTGAGGAGCTCCAAACTTGTTCTGTCCTCTCTAATGTCTGGTAGGCTGCTAATTTTCACAGATAAAATGCCTGAAAGGCTGTTTATTTTAAAGTTTACCTCTGAGCTTGGGAGGGGAAATGGGAATAGGGCAAGGTAAATAACATCTCAAACCTTGCTGTACTTACCAATATTTAGGTGTATTTCTATAGTAATACTCCTCTGATTATTCCAAGCTTCAGGTTATTTTCAATGTTCTGAAAAAGTTGATTTTGACAAGTTTTTGCCAGTGTTCTTGTTGCTTCATGGAGGAGTGGATTTTTTGGAAGTCCTTATTCTGCCATTATACAAGTGCTTCTCACTAGGATCTTTTAAATTATATGATTATTCTCACTATCCATTTATTTTGGTTCAGTTTTTATATTTTGTGGGTTTGGAGGTATTGATACCGCTTTTTTAAAACTGTTGAATTCATGGACATAAAATTATTTTCAATATTCCATTACTGTCCCTGTTGAAGACTGCAAGATCTGTAGTGATATACTCTGTTTTATTCCTAGTACTAGTGATTTATATCTTTTCATTCTTTATCTTTGTCATTCTTACTAGAAGTTTTTGTTGATCTTTTCAACAAATCAGCTTTTAGATTCTTTGTTTTCTTCTGCTTTTTAAAATTCTCCACTTCATTAATTTTCACTTTGCCTTTATTATTTCGTTCTATGTGCATACTTTGGATTTATTTTGCTTTTCTTTTTCTAGTTTCTTAATATTGGAGTTTATGTTACTACTTTATGGCCTTTCCTCATACCTAATGTAAGCATTTAGTGCTATAAAGTTTGCTCTCAGTTCTGATTTAGCTGTTCCCCACATATTTTGATATGTTGAATTTTCATTTTCATTTAGTTCTACATATTATTTGTTTTGAGATTTATTCTTTGATTCATGGATTGAGCAGATATTAATGTATGTCACTTGTGTAGGTGGTCTAACAAATCCATTTCCAAATGTCATTTTCAGAAGACATTTCTAAGATTTTTTTTTTTTTACCAAAGCTCTTTTATAGGACATGTGATTTACTTTTTTATTATTTCAAAATATTAAGGGAGTACAAATGTTTTTGGTTATATGGATTACTTGTAATGCTTGAGTCATGGTTATAGCTGTGCCCATCCCCCAAAATAGTGTTCACTGTACCCATTAGGTAGGTTTTTGTCCCTCCCTTCCTCCTCCCTGGCCCCTACTTGATTTCCACTGAGTTTTACTTCCCTCTGTGCACATGTGTGCTCATTGGTTAGTTCCAACTTAATCATGAGCAGATTAAGACATGATTTTTCTAAATCAACATTATCAACCTCCTCAAAAGTTGAGAACAATTTTTGTCATGTCACATATACAAGTTTTTCACAAACAACCAGTAAATCTTCCCAAAGAATGGTGTATAATTCATGTTGCTCAACTGTGGTATATTAGTTTACTATTTTTCTTTTGCTATATCAAGATCTGATAGAATGAAGACCAATTGTCACATAGCTGATAACTGATAAATTCTCTATCTCTCTTCAGGGGCTCTGCTCACCCTCTACCCATTGCTACCTTTATCCATCATTATTGAGACAGGGTAGTGTTTCATGTAATTGGGAAACAGTGTTTACTCCAGTTCCCCAAATCTGTGCAGCATGGCAGCCAAAGGCCACCATTCTTCTTGCCCTATCCCACTTGCTGCTAAATCCACCAAAATAGGATAAGACTCAAGGGGGCCAGAGGTGTTTCCCATCTGTTCATTGTGAGGGGACACCCTTGCCTGGGGTTCTGGGACAGGTTGTTGGGTCACTGAGAGGCGGGCTCTAAGTCCCAGTATGACAGAGTTCCTGCTTGCCCTGGCCTTTCAGCTTACTGGTTGTATTGGGGCCAGTATGGCACCAGGGGTGTAAGACAGGCTCAACTTATCACTGTGCTATCTACTAGAATTCAATGGTATCATTTTTATCTATACCCAGCACAGAATCTATCATAAGTTGGTACTCAATCAATGCTTATTGAGTACATTAATAAATGAATAAATAAGAAAAAAATGACCAAGCACAATGGCTAATGTCTGTAACACTAGCACTTTGGGATACCAAGCCAGGAGAATAGCTTGATATTAGGAATTTGAGACCAGCCTGAGCAAAAGTGAGACACCATCTCTACTAAAAATAGAAAAAATTAGTTGGGTGTGGTGGCACCCACCTGTAGCTCCAGCTACCCAAAAGGCTGAGATAGGAGGATCGCTTGAGCTCAGGAGCTTGAGGTTGCAGTGAGCTATGATGATGCCACTGCACTCTAGACCAGCAACAGAGTGAGACCCTGTCTAAGAAAAAAAAAAAAAAAAAGAAAGAAAGACAAAAAATAGGAAGAAAGAGGAAGGCAGGAAGGATAGGACCTGATCAAATTAAAAAGTTTTTGCACAGCCAAGGAAACTATCATTAGAGCAAATAGACAGCCTACAGAATGGGATAAAATATTTGCTCTTTGCACATCTGATAAAGGTCTGATAACAAGAATCTATATAGAACTTAAAAGAATCAACAAGAAAAAAATCAAACAGCCCCATCAACAAATGGGCAATGGAAATGAACAGAAACTTTTCAAAAGAAGACAGAATAATGGCCTGCAAACATATAAAAAAAAATGCTCAACATCTCTAATCATTAGAGAAATGCAAATCAAAACCACAATGAGATATCACTTAACCCCAGTGAGATTGGCCTCTATCAAAAAATCTCAAAACAACAAATGCTGGGGAGGATGCGGGGAGACAGGAACACTCTTACACTGCTGGTGGGACTGCAAATTAGTGCACCCTTTGTGGAAAAGAATTTGGAGATACCTAAAACAGCTAAAAATAGAAATACTATTCGATCCAGCAATAGCACTATTAGGCATCTACCCAAAAGAGCATAAGACATTCTATAATAAAGACATCTGCACCCGAATGTTTATGGCAGCACAATTCACTATTGCAAGTACGTGGAAACAGCCCAAGTGCCCGTCAATTCATGAGTGGATTATTAAAATTTGGTATATGTATATACAATCAAATATTACTCAATTATAAGAAACGACAATGATCTAGCATCTATTTTCCTGGATTGAGCTTGAGCCCATTATCCGAAGTGAGGTGACACAAGATCGGAAGAATGGGCTCCACATGTACTCACCATCAAATTGGTACTGACTGATTAACACTATGGTGTTCACATGGTGGTAGTGTTCTCCAGGGATTAGGGGGGTGGTGGGGTAGACTCACAACTGAGGGGTATGGTGAGCATTGTAAAGGGTAAGGGCATGCCTCTAACCCTTGCTAAGGAAAGGCAAAGATTAAAAATGTAACCAAAATATTTGTACTCTCTTAGTTTCCTGAAGTAAAAAAAAGAAAGAAAATAAAAATAAAGGATACATAGTATGATTTGTACTGAACCCAGTGTCTGGTAGGAATGCCCCTTGGTAGTAGGTTATGCAACTGTTGAATTGAGCAAAGGTCAGAGGCTATTGCACATAAGAATGCAACAAAATGAAGGCCACATCTGGATTTATACATTCTCATCACAGGCTTTCCTTGTTCTGTATTGAAAAGTACAGATTAAAGTGTTTCATGCTGCAAAAGCAGCAAGAGTTGCCGAACTGATATGTATGTTATTGATGGGTTATAGGTGTGCTGATATTTGTGTTTTCTCAGCATTCAGAGTGATAGGCCAGGACTTGAAGTGCCCATAGTGTCTCAGTATCTTTGGCTTTACAAATTAGATGTTTAAACTATGGTTGGTGATAAATTCCTCAGTTGAGGCCACGTTTGTCACGGGTTAAGATTAGAACTTTGAGGTCCTTGCCTACTTGAACAAGCTTTAGAGATCTAATCTGGCTCACAATGGGCAGCCATTGAATCACTGGAAGTGTGTGGATAAGGACTCACTGCATCAATAGTGCTACTTTATGTGGCAGTTGTGTACAGGATGGATTGAATAATGGATGGACAGTTTCCAGAAATGAGAAGCACTACAGATTTCACTTTGCTAGGCTTGTTTCTGGTTGCAGGCAATAAAACTATATGATCAGAAAAAAATTCTAAGGTTATTAAGCTTTTTTAACCTTTCATCTTACCCATCCACATTCTTTATGAATCTAACATTAAATTGAGGATGTTCTCTAGGCTATCTGTCACACATAGAATTCTGTTTTTGACATTTTTAGGAGGCCTCAATATACCTGTATAAAATATGCAAGAATTTCAACTTTCAGTGAAATGTTTTAAACTTCAGGCTGCCACCAAACTTTGAGAGAAAAAATATTAGCAATTTCACAGAGGACTTTACATTTTATTAAGCGTTTCTTCAGATTTTTGGATTACTTCCCACTATAAACTTGCTTTCAAGACAAGAAGCTGTTCAAACTCTCCTGTTATATTTGTTAATTTAAGAAGTCTTTGGTAGTTTATGTTTTTGCTTGTCATTTTTCCTTTAATTTACTTTGCAAATCTAAGAAAATAATTCTAATAGCAATTTTATTTTCCTTTATGATGTTTGCACCAAATCTTCTCCAGCAAAGGTTGGGTGGGGGATGGGGCTGATCTTCTACAATTTCCTCAACGTCAAACCTAACAGCTGTAAGCACTTAACAACTAATCAGCTCAATTCAGCTCACCTGTGTGAGTGATCCTTGACAGCTCCATCTGCTTTGAGTCAGGGTTTTTTTATTTTCTTTTTCTTTTTTTTAAGACTTAAAGGGAAAAGAACTAATGAACTTGTAAGATTACTTTCAGCTATTTTGAGTGTGATTCAAAGTCCAAACTGTTTTAAAAGATACATTTACTTTAGTGCACATTTCTAACAAATGGACACCATATAATTGGCAATAAATACTGTTGACAACAAATATATCACACATGAACATAAAGTTAGATATGGATTCCAAAAGAGAAATTGAGAAAATGTTAGCCAAAAAGAAAAAGTCAGAGTCTAAACTTTTTTTAAAATACAAAATATTTATGAAAACTATTTAATGTGGCAGCAATTACCATATAGCTAAAGTAAATGCTGAGTCTATTAGAAAAGAGCAGGTCTTTAATACCCACAATGGTGTTAACATTGTATTAAGCATGGATATGGAAATTGAGGAGGTTATAGAAAAACAAAAGAGTGTCCTTATTATTAATATTTTAAAGTGAAGTGTGACTTTTCCATGGATTAGGCAGCTAGTGAGGTGAGGTGGAAAAAAGTATTAATATGATTTCCTTCTACTCTTACTTGAATTCTTTGATATAGATCCAGACCACTTCTGTGTGGAAGCTGACATCTGATAAAAATATGAAAAACTTCACCCAGACAATAAAAGCCTTATTTTCTCAAAAGAACAACTATGAAATACATTTTATATATAGTTAAGTCTAGCTTTAATAAGAGTCTACCATTTAAAAAAAAAGCGTTTACAGTTGAGAAACTTCAGCCTGTTCCCACACATTCATTAATTGTCCTTTATAACAGCCCCATTTAAGTGAGCCCAATTGTTTGTTCACTAACATCGAAGAAGAAAGCCTAGGGTGCCTTGCCCAGAATTAGTAAGAGTCAGGGGTAGACTGCCTGGCTTGATCTAAGGTCCAGATGCTCTCCATTAAATTTCAGGGCCAGAACTGAAGCAAGGTTAACAACATTTCTGCCTAGGCCAAAGAGAACTCTACTCTTTCTCCTCTTCTGAATTTTCAGATTGAATTATGATGAGTATAAATATTGAGCACTTTTTATACCCAAAGAAAGAACTCTTGTAAGCCACTTGCTTGAATTTCAAAGAACTACAGAATATCAAAGTTTGAGGGCCCTTTAAAGTGTTATTTGGTGACATCCATCCTTCATTGTACAGATGGGAAGACTGAGGAAAACAGTGGTGGACAGATTGGCTTACGATTTCTTTGGAACACTTTTCTGCTAAATACCACTGGAGATTTTCTGGGAAAGTTATCCCCGTAGGTCTATATTGTAGTGTCTTGCCCTGTGAATTATCTATAAACTTATAAACTATTTGGCTGCTGAAATGATTTGAAGATTCTGTAAAAGTATTTTGTCTTTCAGAAAAAAGTCTCTTCAAACAAATAATATGTTCAGACACACTAGCCTTTGGCAACAACTAAGCACCTGTTTAATTTTGTGCATTCAAAGCATTTGATTTTCAAAGACATAAAGAGTGAAAGGGCCTATTGCCTTAGCAACCAAATTAACCAAATAATTACTCACCGTTTCTTCCTTGACCTTGTCCTTCAAATTATTTCAATATTCACTTAAATAGGAAAATGTATAGCTGCTTTATTATATTTTCCAGAAGGCAGTTTCTTTTTTTTTTATCACCCTTTGCCAAGGCAAATGGCATCTGTTCTATGCAACACCAACAACAATACCTTTAAATAAAATGTTACATTTATCTTTTTTTGTAATCTCATTTAATCCTTTTATTTTTTTTAATTTCAGCATATTATGGGGGTACAAATGTTAAGGTTACATATATTGCCCTTCCCTCCGCCTGTCAGAGCTTCAGGTGTGTCCATCCCCCAGATGGTGTGCATCGCACTCATTATGTATATATATATATACACCCATCCCCTCCTCCCCGCTCCCACCCGCCTGATACCCAATAAATGTTATTCCTATATGTCCACTTAGGTGTTGATCAGTGAAACCAATTTGCTGGTGAGTATATGTGGTGCTTATTTTTCCATTCTTGGGATACTTCATTTAATAGAATGGGTTCCAGCTCTATCCAGGAAAATATAAGAGGTGTTCTATCACCATTGTTTCCTATAGCTGAATAGTACTCCATGGTATACATATACCACATTTTATTAATCCACTCATGTATTGATGGGCACTTGGGTTGTTTCCACATCTTTGCAATTGTGAATTGTGGTGCTATAAACATTCAAGTGCAGATGTCTTTTTTTAGAGTGTCTTTTGTTCTTTGGGGTAGATGCCCAGTAATGGGATTGCTGGATCAAATGGTAGATATACTTGTATTGCTTTAAGGTATCTCCATATTGCTTTGCACAGAAGTTGAACTAGTTTGCAGTCCCACCAGCAGTGTAGGAGTGTTCCTATCTCTCCACATCCATGCCAACATTTATCGTTTTGGAACTTGTTAACAAAGGCCATTTTCACTGGAGATAAGTGATATCTCATTGTGGTTTTGATTTGCATTTCCCTGCTGATTAGAGATGTTGAGCATTTTTCAACAGAAGGCAGTTTTTTAGATTTAATATTTTAAGAAAATATTACATGTTTTCAAGAATTTTTACTAAAGAGTTTTAAATATAATTGTTACTTAAAGACAGAAGTAAAGGTTTTCCATATTAAGAGTAAAATGTAGTGACTAAAGATTTTTAATTATAGCCAGAAGAGCTGAGTTGTGGCTCTGTTTAAACAAATAATGAACAAGTCACTTAACCATCCATGTTTAGTTTCCTCAACTGTAAAACAGTACAAATAGGACAGTAACTTCTTCAGAGGGAGTTCAACAAGATTTCATGGGATAATGTATATTGTCAATGGAAAAGAAGCCAAACTCTTTAAAATAACTTAACGAGGTTTATTCTAAGCCAAATTTGAGGACCATGGCCTGGAGCCATACCCAAGAAGCCTTAAGAAAGTAGACTTCCTGTGGTTGGGTTACAGTTTGGTTTTATACATTTTGGGGTGGCAGGAATTACACATAAAGTCATAAATCAATACATGGAAAGCTTACATTGGTTTGGTCTGAAGAGTTGCGACATCTCAAAGTGGGAGCTTACAGGTTATAGGTGGGTTTAAAGACACTTTGATTTATAATTGGTTAAAGAAATGAAGCTTTGTCTAAAGGTTTGGAATGCTTTAAGTTAAGGAAGTCTGTTAATCCAAGACAACTGGCCAGGTACCCAGACTCAAGTGATTTGTTATATAAATTGAGGACCTGCAGGTTTGTCTTGTATAGCTTCAGTCCTGTTAATGAGTTACAAAGTATATGTACAAGAATGGAGGGGGACATGATGAGGCATGTCTAACCTCCTTCTCATGGCCTGCAACTCAATTTTAGGGCATCTCCTTGGCCAAGAGGGGTTCCATTCAGTCAGCGGGGTGGGAGGAGCTTAAGTTTTTATTTTCGTTCAAAATAACAATGTGCTCAGTAAACTATACAATATTGTGGAAATGTAATGTGTTAATATTACTCAGCATCTTTATTCTTAAGGTGATGATTTGCTGTAATTAAAAAGAATAAAGAGAAGACACATGCATATAGCTAGATCATTTAGTTTGGGGAATAGTAAGAGCCCAATAGATTAAACTGTCCTTCAACTGGTAGACTTGACAAACTATATTGCTCAGAAATGACTTGTCTCCATTGACTTATCCAGAATCTAGATGGACTGCTTAAAAAGAAGTCTGAATTTAAAAAATTGTGTTTATGTTTGTACAAATAAAAACATATCCTTCATTTTGGGAAAGAAAGCATGTTCTTTGTGACTCAGTTGGCAAAGTCGTATCTACATATTTATCATATTGCATTGATCCCTTCATAATCATCCTCACCTCTGTTAGAGAACACACACACACAGACCCACAAAACCATGTGCTGCATAATAATATTTCAGTCAACAATGAATCCCATATACTACAGTGATCATATAAGATTATAATAGAGCTGAAAAATTCCTATAGCTTACTGACATCATGGGTGTCATAACATCATAGTGAAATGCATTATCATATGTTTGTGGTGATTCTGGTGTAAACAAACCTACTCCCCTGCTAGTCATATAATGTATAGCACATACACTTATGTATAGTATATAATACCTGATAATGATAATCAATGACTATGTTTCTGGTTTATGTACTTCTATGCTATATTTTTCATTGTTATTTTAGACTGTACTCCCTCTGCTTATAAAAAACAGTTAACTGTAAAATAGCCTCCTGCAGGTCCTCTAGGAGGTATTCCAGAAGAATACATTGTTATACTAAGAGATGACATCTCCACATCTGTTATTACCCTTGAAGACCTTCCTCCAGTGGGATAAGATGTGGAGATAGAAGACAGTGACATGGATAATCCTGACACTATGTAGGCCTAGGCTAACATGTGTCTTACTTTTTAACAAAAATGTTTTAAAAATAAAAAAAAGATACTTAAAAGTTTTAAAAGAAAAATTGACAATTTAAAAAATATAAAAAGATTATTGACTAGAGATATAAAGAAAGAAAATATCTTAACAATGTTGATTCTGCTGACCCATGAGCATGGTATGGTCTTCCACTTGTTTACATCCTCTGCTATTTCCTTCTCCAGTGTTTCATAGTTCTCCCTGTAGAGGTCTTTTACCTCCTTATTTAAATATATTCCTAGGTACTTTATTTACTTTGTTGCTATTTGAAGGAAATTGAGTCTTTGATTTGGTTCTCACTTTGACTGTTATTGGCATATATGAATGCTTCTGATTTGTGTGTATTGATTTTGCATCCTCAGACTTTACTGAATTCATTTATCAATTCAAGGAGACTCTTGGTTGAATCCTTGGGACTTTATAGATATATCATATCATAAGCAAAGAGTGAGAATTTTATCTCTTCTGCTCCCATTTGGATGCCCTTAATTCCTCTCTCTTGTCCGATTGCTATAGCAAGGACTTCCAGCACTATGTTGAATAGAAGCAGTAATAGGGGGCAACCTTGTCTGGTTCCAATTCTAAATGGGAATGCTTTCAATTTTTCCCCATTCAGTATTATGTTGTAAAAATGTCTATACTACCCAAAATGATCTACAGAGTCAATGCAATCCCTATTAAAATACCATCATCATTTTTCACAGATATAGAAAAAATAATTTTACGCTTCATATGGAACCAGAGAAGACCCCGTATGGCAAAAGCAATCCTAGGCAATAAAAACAAAATAGGAGGTATCAATCTACCAGACTTCAAACTAAACTGCAAGCCTATAGTAATTAAAAGAGCTTGTCACTGGCACAAGAACAGCGACATTGACCAGTGGAACAGAACAGAGAACCCAGATATAAAACCATCCTGAGTAAGGAAATAGCAGAGGATGTAAACAGGTGGAAGACCATACCATGCTCATGGGTCGGCAGAATCAACATTGTTAAAATGTTTATACTACCCAAAGTGACCTACAGAGTCAATCCAATCCCTATTAAAATACCATCATCATTTTTCACAGATATAGAAAAAATAATTTTATGCTTCGTATGGAACCAGAGAAGACCCCGTATAGCAAAAGCAATGCTAGGCAACAAAAACAAAATGGGAGGTATCGATTTACCAGACTTCAAACTATACTACAATGCTATAGTAATAGCACAGCTTGAGAATAGCACAAGAACAGGGACATTGACCAGTGGAACAGAACAGAGAACACGACAACCCACAGAATGAGAGAAAATTTTCGCAGGCTACACATCTAATAAAGGGCTGATAACTAGAATTTATTTAGAACTCAGGAAAATCAGCAAGGAAAAATCAAACAATCCTATCAAAAAGTGGGCAAAGGACATGAACAGAAACTTTTCAAAAGAAGACAGAATAATGACCAACAAACATATGAAAAGATGCTCAACATCTCTAATCAGCAGGGAAATGCAAATCAAAACCGCAATGAGATATCACTTATATCCAGAAAGAATGGCCTTTAGCACATCTAATATTTTCCTGGTTAGAGCTGGAACCCATGCTACTAAGTGAAGTATCCCAAGAATGGAAAAACAAGAACCACATATACTCACCAGCAAACTGGTATTAAATGAGCAGCACCTAAGTGGACACATAGGTACTACAATAATAGTGTATTGGGCAGGGGGACGGGGGCGGGGATGGGTAGATACATACATAATGAGTGAGAAGTGCACCGTCTGGGGGATGGTTATGCTGGAGACTCAGACTTGTGGGGGGAGGGGAGGAAAGGGCATTTATTGAAACTTTAAAATCTGTATCCCCATCATATACCGAAAAAAAAAAAAAAAGTCCCCAAACAATACATTTTGGCGTGGATACGGAGAGAGAGGAACACTCCTACACTGCTGGTGGGAATGCAAACTAGTTCAACCTCTGTGGAAAGCAATATGGAGATACGTTAAAGCCATACAGGTAGATCTACCATTTGATCTAGCGATTCCACTCCTGGGCAGCTACCCCAAAGATCAAAAGTCACTCTATGAAAATGACACTTGTACTCGAATGTTTATAGCAGTACAATTCACAATTGCAAAGTTGTGGAAACAACCCAAGTGCCCATCAATACATGAGTGGATTAATAAAATGTGGTATATGTATACCATGGAGTACTATTCAGCTTTAAGAAGCAATGGTGAGATAGTACCTCTTGTATTTTCCTGGATAGAGCTGGAACCCATCCTATTAAGTGAAATATCTCAAGAATGGAAAAATAAGCACCACATGTACTCACCAGCAAATTGGTATTAACAGATCAACACCTAAGTGGACATATAGGAATAACATTTATCAGATGCTGGGCAGGGGGGAGGAGGGGATGGGTATATACAAACACAATGAGTGAGATGTGGAACATTTGGGGGATGGTCACGCTTGAAGCTCTGACTCAAGGGGGGAGGGGGGCATGGGCAATATACGTAACCTTAACATTTGTACCCCCATAATATGCTGAAATAAAATAAATAAATAAAATAAAACCATCCTCATATAGCCATCTACTCTTTGACAAAGCAGACAAAAACATACACTGAGGAAAAAATCCTTATTCAATAAATGGTGCTGGGAAAACTGGATAGCCACATGTAGAAGACTGAAACAGGATCTACACATTTCACCTCTCATAAAAATCAAATCACGCTGGGTAACAGACTTAAACCTAAGGTGTGAGACTATTAGAATTCTAGAGGAAAACATTGGAAATACTCTTCTAGACATTGGCCTATGCAAAGAATTTATGAAGAAGACCCAAAAGGCAATCACAGCATCAACAAAAATAAATAAATTGTACCTGATCAAATTAAAAAGCTTCTGCACAGCCAAAGAAACTGTCACGAGAGTAAACAGACAACCTACAGAATGGGGAAAAATTTTTACAAGCTACTCATCCAACAAGGGGCTGATAACTAGAATCTATTTACATCTCAGGAAAATCAGCAAGGAAAAATCAAACAACCCTATATACATGTATATATGGTTGTATATATATGTATATAAGTACATAATCAGTGCAATGTGCACCATCTGGGAGATGGACACGCTTGAAGCTCTTACTTGAGGGGGGAACGGGGGCAAGGGCAATATATGTAACCTTAACATTTGTATCCCCATAATATGCTGAAATAAAAATAAATAAATAAAAATAAAATGAAAGAAAGAAAATATTTTTTGTACAGCTGTACAATGTGTTTGTGTTTTAAGCTAAGTGTTATTACAAAAGAGTCAAAAAGTTAAAAAAATTAAAAAGTTTATGATGTAAAAATGTTACAGTATTAGCTAGAGCTAATGTACAAATTAGCTAGGGCTAATTTGTTATTCAAAAAATATTTTTAATACATTTGGTGCAACCTAAGTGTACAGTGTTTATAAAATCTACAGTAGTGTACATTAATGCCCTAGACTTTCACATTCACTCACCATTCACTCAGTGACTGACCCAGAGCAACTTCCAGTCCTGTAAGCTTCATTAGTAGTAAGTGCTCTATATGGGGGTACCATTTTTTATGTTTCATACTGTATTTTTACTCTACTTTTTCTATGTTTGGATATTTTTAGATACACAAATATCATTGTTTTCTAATTGCCCTACAGTATTCAGTACAATAACATACTGTACAGGTTTGTAGCCTAAAAGCATCAGTCTATACCATATAGTCTAGGTGTGTAGTTAGATATACCATCTAAGTTTGTATAAGTACACTCTATGATGTTTGCACCACTATAAAATCAACTAACAATGCATTTCTCAGAACATGTATCTCTGTTGTTAAGTGACACGATTGTATATGTACATATATTCTTTTATAAATCACTTTATCAGTAGTCAATTGATATTCTGATGTATATGTGTATCCCTCCACCAGAAGAGGTACTTTCAACTTCAATGGCTGAATCTATCCTATTAGTCACACAATCCTGGTATACTTTCTTGTGATGGAACATTTTTCTCCATATAAACAGTTATTGGATGCATAATCTTCACAAGCTCATTGGGAGCATCCAAGACTACATGTAAAATACACATATACAGGTTGTATACCTGTATATATGTATACATATACAAGTTGTATACTTCCAGAGCTCTATAGGTAGAAGATGGGTTAAAATAAGAATAATAAAATAGCCTGCGAGGGTTCTAAGCAAAGTGTGTCAGAATTCAAACCATGCGGGATGTTTGAGGCTAGTTATGCCAAGTTCTCACCTAGCTCACTGGGATGTCATACCTAAGTTTGGTCTTAGTACATTCAGAGTTCGCCCTATCCCTTACCCAATCAAAAATGTCCTTGTGTTTGTACTCTCATATTTTCTTGAAATAAATTTTAAAAAGTCCTTGGTTAACGCCTCATACCTCCAGATAATATTTTTAATTTATTTTTAGTTCTTATTAAGATCTGGTTGACCATAGTTTTTTATTTTGTTTTGTTTTAAATTTTAACCACTATACTAAACCAAAGGAGTGGGAATGTCAAGCACTGTGGAAGGCCAGTACTTGCAGTTAAAGCAGGGGTAAGGCAGTGGTCATATTCTTGGTCAGACACAGTTGCAGACTGGCATTGTGATAGTATCTCCTACTGTACCATATGTGGTCAATCACTTTGCCTACATGGGAAATTAGATAGTTACTCCACCAGTGACTAAACTGCTTATCTAAGGGTGGTGAATTAAACTCCATGTGGGTCTCAGAAATGTTTGACAGACAGAATATATTTGTTGCATCTCTTGTTTCATTTTCTGTTTTGTCACTGAACAAGGTACAGGCTACTCCAAGGGGACAATTTGTTCTTTGTCTCAACCTGTGGGGGAAGCTGCTTTCTTAAAACTTCTTCAGGGGCCTAAGCCCCTATAATCTTTATTTTAACATATGGCATCAGGACTTCTCCTTTGTAGGACTCTGAGGGTGATGACTCTTGACTTTGGTGCTCCAATTCATTTATTTATTCATTTATTTAGAGTACCTACTCTTTAGCAAGCACTGTTGTAGGAGCTGGAATACATAGAAGAACAAAACAGAAAATCCTTTTTATCAATATACTCCTGTTTGCCCCCAACAACCTAATCTGTTAATTGGCAAAAGATTACTAAACTGTGAGTTCTTAGAGGGGTGGGTATGTATCTTACTTTTATTTTATATTCTCAATACCTACAATACCTACTACCAAGTAAGTGCTCATTAAATGTTTAGTGAATGAAGGAAGGAATGAAGAAAATATTTGAATCTCACAAATGGAGATGGCAGTAATTGATAAGGCTAATGTCATATGCCTTCTAGGGACATTTGCAAATTCAAAGGGAGAGGTCACCATACTTCACTAGCTTGAAGAGGCAGTAGAGAATAGAATTGAGGAGTATGGACTTTAGTTCTGTCCTGGTTTTAGAACAGACCTGGTTTCAAATGACCATTTCGTTCTCTTATCTAACTACATGGCCCTGAGCAAGTTACCTAAACTTCTTGTGCCTGAGTTTTCTCATATGTAAAATGAGGCTAGTAAAAAAATCTCATAGAACTGTTAAGAGGATTATATAAGATGATGTATATAAAGAATTTAGTATAATGTCTGGCTCATAGAAAGTGCTTAATATTTGTTAACGTTAAATATATTTCTTAAAGTGATACCTCAAGTAGCTGTTCTGTGCACCTTTGGAGAAGGAGTCTGTTGTACTTTCAGGATGAACCTGGACTTCATCTTCCCAGAGGAATCTTGCCCACTCTAGCCTTATAACTATTTTCTCCGATGGTTCTTTGAAGCTGTCTTTTTTAATTTATACACTTATGGGTGCAGTGGGTAGAGGGCTTCTGTCGTTCTAGAAATCTGATCTCTGTAGCTATATAGAATAAATCCTAGAACAAAGCTGTTCTAGGGTATGTTCTTCTACTGATTGGCTTCAACAGCTGAAAAAAAAAATTCACTTCTATCCAGAGAAAAAAATTTAGATGCCCCACTTCCAGAGTTAAAAGTTTCTCTCAACAAATGAAAATGAGAACAAATGATGATTTAGTAGTAAAAGTAAAGAGCTCTCTAGAAAGAAAACACAAAGTAGACAAAATCCAACTGTGAATGACTTGAGGGTTGGGGAATGAAGGAATTAAAATCTGGATCCAGGAGAGCCTCCTGGCGAAATTCTAAAAGATCTTCCATGCTTTCGACCTCCCTCAGGTGGGGCCTTTTCCACATTTCTAAACCAGTTTTTAGTCCTGCATTTGCACTCAAGGCTCAGAGATGGATTGAAAAGAAGGGAAGGAAGGCAAAGTAATGCTCCAACATGAACATCTGCTATGTGACAGATATTTTACTAAGCTCTTCATATGTATTAGAGATGCACTCTCCAGGCAACCCTGAACCCTAATTAGCCCCATTCTGCTTATAAAGAAAAGTAATCTTAGAATGGTTAAATAACTTGGCATCATATCTTTTATGTGGCTGAATAAAGAGTAGAACTTAGGTTTTCCTGCAGTCAGAAGCTGGGTTCGCCACACAACACAGGGCAATTCTTAAACTAAAAAGATAAAGTTCTGGAAGGTGTGATGGGAGTATGAATGAAGCTTTGAGCAACAGGCCAACTCTTAATTCCCAGAACTCTCTTATTTAGGGAGATAAAAAGAATCTGAGGATTCTTATACATAAAACACAATCCCTCTTTTACTCTCAGGCTGCCCTAGTGTTTTGGGGTTTTGTTCGTTTATTTGTTTGTTTAAATTAGAGTTCACCCTATTAGAAGCCTTTCAGTAAAACCCTCCTCTGGCCCTTTAGTGTGATCTCCAAAGCCCCAAAGAATGTAAGACCTATTATGGAGATATCAGAGCATAGAAAAGAAAAGTGGGGCTCTGTCTGTCCCAGTATTAATTTTGGGAAAACTTTAGGCTTTATCACTTAAATGGATGTTTTATTGTTTCCTTTCCCAATGTATCCCTGCATCCCTTTCTGCCTTCTTGACTTCTAGAAGTTATTTCTCAACAATGCTGGGGAGAAAAGGAAGAAGACCTAGCTTTCTCTCCACTAGAGATGATTGTGATATAGTCACTGGCAGCCCAATAACAAAGTATGTGACTGAACTATCTCCTTCACTTCCTCTGCCACCATATTTCTAGGGGTTCTCTTAGAAAGGTTAAGATTCTTCACAAGCATGATTTTTTTCCTCCTTTAGTTCCAGCCTTTTACTTTGTCTGAGATTCTGGCTAGGCAGAGCAAGGGAAAGCCAGGAAAGTGGGAAAGCACTTGTACACTCAACAGTCTACCAGATGTGGAGCTCTCAGAGGGCAGGGATCCATGGTTTATTTATGTCTGAACTGCCAGCATCTCTGTAGTATCTGACACACAAGGAACACTCAGTAAATGTTAAATAAATAAACATGACCATTGCCAGTCATTACATATTTCTTTTTTTTTTATTTCATCATATTATGGAGGTACAAATATTGTTAGGGTTACAAATATTGCCCCTGTCCCCCCTCCCTCCCCCCGATGTGTCCAATCCCCCGGTGGTGTGCACCACACACATTATGAAAGCATACACCCATTTCCTTCTCCCCCCTACCGCCTGCCCACCACCCCATAAAAATTTTGTTTTGATTTTTTTTTGACATTTTGGTTACATTGTATATTTTTGCCTCTCCCTAAGAAGGGTTAAAGTTATGCCCTTCCCCTCCAAAATACATATTTCTTATTTAATAAAAGATGAGACTTTTGATGAGCCTTTCAGGAAAGTAAGGAAGAGGAAGAGTAGAGAAACAGATCTCAGACAGGATGGAAATCTGGGACTGCCTGGAGATGCATCTTTGATTCAGGCAGTACCTGCTTATCTCTCAAATATTTATGCATTGTTTTTAGGTGCCTCCATCCAGTAGGCAGGCATGCTTGTAACTAGAATCCTCAGAACAATTGGAAAGGGAAAAATGGGATAAAAATCCTGATGAAGTAAGTCCAAAAGAACTAGAAGCAGAAGATCTTTAGGTTCATGGAGATATAGGCAGGGAGGAAGTATTACCAGAGTCTAGAAGGAGAGAATCATGTAGAAAAGGCCAGCTTGACAGAAACAAGGACCTTTTGGTTAAAGACCCAGCCAGTCTGTGGTGATATTTCATGGAGGGAGCTGGAATATAGTAAATGTTAAATAACTAGTATTTGATCAACACAATGCATGTAATTACTTTAGAACTAAACTTCAACTGTGCTAAATTACAATTGACCCTTAAACAATGTGGGGTTAGAGGACCTGACCCCTGTGCAATAGAAAAGCTACATATAACTTTTGATTCCCCTAAAACTTAACTACTAATAGCCTACTGCTGACTGGAAGCCCTTCCAAGGACATAGTTGAATAATACATATTTTATGTGTTATATGTATTATATAATGTATTCTTACTATAAAGTAAGCAAGAGAAAAGAAAATGTTATTAAAAAAATCATAAGAAAAATATATTTGCTTTTCATTAAATGGAAGTGGATCATCATAAGGTCTTCATCCTTGTCATCTTCACCTTTGTTGAGTAGGCTGAGGAGGAGGAGGAAGAGGAGAGGATGGTCTTGTTGTATCAAGGGTTCAGAGGCAGAAAAATTCATGTATTAGCAGGTCCATGCAGTTTAAATATGTGTTGTTAAAGGGTCAACTGTACTACAGGCCTGTCATAATTTCAAGTACTTGCTGTACATTAATTTACCTAGTCCTTACAACATCTGTCAGAGATATTTGCTAACATTAACTTCATTTTAAAAATGGAGTTATAGAGGCACAGATAATTAAATAACTTACCCAAGGTGATATGGCTAATAATGCAGCAGATCCATAATTTGAATGCAGATAATTTTGGCTTTAGGATCCGAGTCCTTAACTACCTTTCTATACTGCTTGAGCTTAGTGTTCTTACATCCTGAGAGTGAGGGTAGGTGTTGGGTAGGGTATGCTCCAGCCTATTTCATTTCCTCCTTTTTAAAAATCTCTTTCAATGTCCGTTGAAAATAAATCCACTTTTGTTATCTCCAGAGCCCAATTGAAAAAAAAAAAAAACTTAAAAAAATCCCTTTATACAGTCAGCAGCTCTTGTCCAGTGTCTTTCATCACAATATGTGAGGAAATAGAGGATTGTCAATAATAGGAAGGTGGTAGTAGTGGTGGGATGTTGGCCAGGCCCAAGCCTAACTATACTAATAAAAAGACGAAGTCACATTCATCCCTGAAATTGAGCTAATCATAATAATACTAGCTGTCTAGGGATGGCTACAAAAATTTTTTAAAAAAAATATAGTTATATCAACCACTTATAATCATCATTTGGTCACCTTTGACATAACAGGGAGTCTAAATCATAAGGCCCAGTCCAATTACTGCTTTTATTTCCACCACTGTATTCTCAAAATAAGATGCACCTGTATTGCAAGTTATGAAAGGCATACTGAAGTTGGGCTGTATTACAGTGATATATTTGGCATTCGGTTTTTCTTTTTTTATGATTTGCTCGAGCGATCACATAACATTATGATTTGTTGCCTGGGATTCATCAAAAGATCTTTTGATCAGTGTAACCGACTTAAACAGTTGTTTATTGTTAGCCAACTCTTTGAATACAAGGGATCAGTGTTGGGGGGTTTATATATGTGTATTTGCACAGACATGAATGTGTGTGTGTGTGTGTGTGTTAATTCAGCCAGGCTCTATGGAATTTGTGATTTCACGCTTGCCAGAAAGCATGAAAACATTCAGAATGCCATTGGTACACAACATTAGCCACTTTTCAATCATAGTGGAAGTAAGGCCTTGGGATGAGGTAATACCCTAAGAAGCTACCTGTTACGACAATCAGTGTCTCATATGAACCATTTCCATAAAATAAACCCCTCAATTGTTCCACGAAAATGCCAGCCACAGAAAACCCTTCACCACAAAATTGAACAATCTCTTTTGAAACATCCCCAAACTGCTCACTTATCAAATGTATCTGAAGACCAATTAGAAAGTCTCTCCCACTTAAAAAATCTCACACTAAGAAAATGTTTGCCAATCAGACACTGTCTCAGTATTGCTTCTTTTTATTGTATAAAACTAGCATCCTTTCTAACATCCTCCAACCCCTGCTGAAATGAAAGTGAAGGAGAATAAATCCTTGTGCCACAAGTTTATGAATAAACAGACTTTGTTAATCTTACATCAGTCTTAGTTTTGTCTTTTACATTTCTTTTCAGAGTACTCCAAGTGTATTCCGCAAACCTTACTTCAATCACTTCTCTTACACTTGTAATCCTGGTACTTTGAGATGCCAAGGCAGGAGTATTGCTTGCGCTTAAGGCCAGGAGTTCAAGCCTAGCCTTAGCAACATGGGCAGAACCCATCTCTACAAAAAAATAAATTAACTCGGTGTGGTGGCATGTGCCTGTAGTCCTACTTACTTGGGAGGCTGAGTCAGGATGATCGTTTGAGCCCAGGAACTCGAGGTTGCCATGAACTATGAGCGCACCACTGCACTCCAGCCTGGCCAACACAGCGAGACCCCATCTTTAAAAAAAAAGGTTCTGAAAAAATTTATTAGTTTAATTCCTTGTAGAAATGTAAATTATAACGTTCTACTTCCTTCAAGATTGCCTTCTCAAGTCATGCTAGTCTTCCTGCTGGTATGTAAAAAAATAAACATATTCTAGATGTAAGTGTAAGATCTCTTTGTTATTTGCTAAATTTGTCCAGATGCTGGAGTGGATGATATAGTGAGACAATTTGCTGTTGTCATACCTGGCAATACACATTTTGTGATTTCCATTTTCAAATGTGGTGATTATTTCTATAAAAGACATCACCAGTGACTGTATATTAAAATGAAGAATGAATATCTTTTAGCAACTTTGCCATAGAGGAAGTCTTAGGGAAATCTCCTGCTTTTATACATTCTCACCTCTCCGTAGATTCCCAATTATAATTACTATTGTTCAAAATAGATATGTACAATGATGACTTTTTTTTTTCAATGAGTGTTAAACTTCATAAAGCTTTTAATATTTTCAGGAGAAAATAAACAACTTTACATTTCATCCTGGGGGAAAAAAATCAACATTAAAATAATCACAGCAATGAACCACTGTACTATGTCAAAATGTAAAAATGCAGAGTCAAAAAAATTCATCTCTTGTTTCATGATTTGATGCCAAAATTATCTTGTTACATATTGGCAGTTCTGGAGCACAATTTTCTTTGAGTTAAGCTTTATTACTTAAAAAGTCTGCTTTAAAATAGATTTTTAAATTTGCATGAATATTTTAAATAAAATCTTTTCTTTATCTTGTGGCCAGATTGTAAAAAAAAACACCAGAAACCTTGGCTCTGTGGATTTGACAATATAATTCTTAAGGTTACATGTAGTGCATTAACACAGCTGTGACCAATAACTGCACTGTCTTTATTATTCTCCTATGCTATGAAATTAAAATGAAGTAGAAATGTTTATTCCATAAATGTTGGGCAACACTTTAAACAGATAATAAAATCTAAGAGTTTGCTTGAAAGCAAAAAGAGATCTCTCATTCAACCAAACTGAGATGTAACCCAATGCCAAACTTGTCCAAATAGGCAGAGACAGCTGACCATCCTGTCAAAAGACTTAAACATATAACAATGTCTTCATTATGGGGAATTACTTCCATCTCAGAATTCCCAGTATTATGATAAATGAAGGTATGTTTTACCTAGTGAATTGAGTAAGCCCATTTCAATCATTCATGTTTATATGAAGATAGCTTTTCTTCATAGAACATTTTTGATAAAGCTATTTTAGTTTTTGTTTGCTTCTCTTTTAAAATTTCCCCAGAGTCTGTTTAGAAGCTTCATGTTAAATCTTTGGTCAGGTTTATGGTTTTATTTCCTACCTAAAAAATAGACCTATCACATTTAATCATCTCAACTCAACATTCTTTTGGCTTGTTTGTACCAATTGATAAGTTGAACCAAATCAAATTATTGAAGGTTGTTAATTTTGAAACAGATAAGTTCCTTGTTCCAACATGTGCACCTGACATGTATTTTGTTTGAAATAAGATACACCGTTTTCAACAGACACATGCCAATCAACAGTGCTACATGAGGAAATACCCTAAATGCATAAGGATGACTTGCTGACATGGATCTGCAAATTGATCTTCAAGTTGTTCAATGTCTTTGGTGGGGAGGGCACCATATGGAGAAACAAGAACGGTAAGAGCTCAAAGTGTTCTTAATTTGCTTTCCAATTTCATTTATATACCAAGATATTATTGTACAAAGTACTGCTGACTGCAAATGCCACAGAAATTTAGAAATTCCAACACAGCTTGTTATGTTCATTTTACTCTGTTGGGTTACTGAAACTGTAGGAACCAGTCCTAAAATATCCTGGACAGCATCTTTGACATTCAGCAAAATGCAAGATTGTTAGATATGAAAGACATAATTGATGCTTGAAGAAGGTCAGAGAGACTTCGGAAAGCTGAATAATCTTTGCAGTTTGTACTATCATTTTCCACTGACAATAAGACAAAGAATATTTTAGAGTACCATTGTGGGCTTCAGAGAAAGAAGGTCTACAGAATTTCGGGCCCTACTGAGTCCTGATTTCCTCTGAAATTGGTACTAGAGCCTCACAAAATAAGAATGCCAGGGCTGACTTTGCTGGCCCTCTAGGGATGATAACAGAGCAACTGGGGCAAACTTAGGGGGAAGAGGGAAGTTATTCCCACCTTGTGTTAAAAAAATAACTGAGGTACATTTATACATTGAGTCATCCCATAATACCACCCTCCCTCTACCTTCAGTGCCAAAATGTGGAAGTGCCCCTTAGTCTGTGGAGTCATACTCCCTCCCTCCTCAGCTACCTCTTTGTGACTCTTCCTGCTTGCCCTTAATTTTCTTTTGAACCGATTTCATGGGGATTCAAATCTTAAGGTTTAGAGAGGTATAGAGAGAAATTTGTCCCTAGACCTTTATCCTTCTTGGGGCAGTCCCAGACTCTGTGCTACACTAAATGATGGCACTGATTCAGCCTGTCCTCTTCAACCAAATACTACTTTACTGCAAGCTTGTACCAGCAAAAGGTATTCCATGGTTGGCTACAGTTTATCATTTGATGTCTTTCTTACCACATGTTGATAGTTGGGTGTCATCATCAGTATTTCATGTCAAATTAAAATCTGCTCTCTTCCATTTGACAAACACTGGTTCTCTCCTCCTTCCCCTTCATTGGCACCAAATATAGTCTAAATATACTTGCATTTTCCTTAAGAGTTTTCTTTAGCTGGGCTTCAGCTTGGAAATTTTCATTTGTTTAGTAAATGATACTGTAGGATAAGCCAAAACAAGAAAAAGAATTGCTGCTGGTTTGTGAATTCCCTTTCAGTAAATAGTGGTATTTTAGTGCTAAGGTAAAGTGGCTTCCAAGAAGGTTTAAGGTCCAGAAGTTTGGTTCAGATGACTTTAGTCCTGACATATCTGGGATTGCTGTTCCAGGAAATATTTAATATATTTTAGGCGTAGTAAGCACTTCTACATCCATAGACAGTATGTTTAGAGCATTATGCAGGTCATATGGCACATAAAACATAAATCCTGCTTTCATGTATTTGCAATTTAAAGAGAGAAAAATAAAAAAAATGTTCTTAGAATTTTTAGATAAATCAGGAGTGCCAATGTTAAATGCCATGAGTGTTCAGAATAGGGGGAAAGTGATTCCTCTGAAGTGCATTATTCAGGGTAGGTTTCCAGAAGGAGGTAGAATTTGAGGTGGGAGGTAGAACTTGAGGGTTGGGTAAGAGTTGAATAGGTGGAGGTGAGTATAGCATATGACAAAACAGGAATAGCCTGAGCAAAAACAGAGTTGGGAAGCACAAGGACCATTTACTGAGGATGAGCAAAATAGTAGTATCTAAAGAAAAATTAAAGTAAATACCAGTCATGTAAAAAAGTACTGATTAATCTCACATGCTCAGGTCCTTAAACATCAAGCTATGACTTAAAACAAGCTCTATCACATTATTTTAATAGTGTTATTATGCTAGCAAATGGAACATGGAAGGTAAAGATTCCTTATACAATTTGAAAAGGTTAAAATTAAACTTTTTAATTAAATGTTTAGTCTACACCAGTGGTTCTCAAACTGTAGCACACATTATAATCACCTGTAAGGCTAGTTAAAGAACATATTGCTGGGTCTCACCCCTAAAGTTTTTGATTCAGTTGGTCTCTCATGAGGCTGAAGAATTTGCATTTCTAGCATCTCCCAGGTGAAGCTGATGCTGTCAATCTGGGAATTATATGGGGGAAGAGTGTACCAGTCAGAGGAACACTCTGGTACAAGGAAGCTGAGTCTCAAATTATCTCGATGTGTTCAAGAAAGAATGAGGAACTTTGGGAAATGATGGATATGTATATTACCTTGATTGTGGTGATGGTATCACAGGTGTTTGCATATGTCCAAACTCATTAAATTGTACACATTAAATATACTTAGTTCATTTTATATCAATTATACACCTCATTTTATGTCAGTTTATACCACAATAAAGCTATTTTTAAAAAAAGGAACAGAGAAAGCTTCTTTGGTTGGAATTGATTGAGGAAGGGGGACAGAAAGAGAAAACAAGATCAGAAAGGTAACAGGTACTAGATCAAGAGCCTCAGAGGTCCTTATCAAGATCTTGGATTTTACTTCGAAATTGAAAGTCATCTGATTTTAATTTTAAGAAGTCTCTCTGGCTGTTGTGTTAAGAAAAGACTGAAGGAGAGCAAGGTGGGAAGCAGGAAAATGAGTTAGAATAATATTGTAGTAATCCGGGCCTGAAATATTAATAATTTGTGACTGGACTAGGGTAGTAGTAATGACAGTGTGAAATATTGGATTCTGGAAAGATTTTTGAATGTAGAGCCAACATGATTTCATGACAGGTAGGAAGTGGGATCTAAGAGTGAAAACAATGAAAGATGACTCCAAGATTTTTATTCTAAGCAACTAGAAGGATGATGAGTGTCATTGACTAAGATAGGGATGACTGTGAGTAGAGCAGATCTGGAGGTAGAAGAAGAACAAGAGTTCAGATTGAGGTATGTATAGTTTGAGATTCATAGACTTATGCAATATTACAGCTGGAAAGGGCTATAGAGATTATCTCTCATTTCCCCTCATTGTACATTTACAGAAAAATTAGCCCAGAGAGGGATAAGGACTTTATCACAGTCACATAGCTAGACAGGAGCAGATCTTTTACATTCTTCTTATATGTCCAAGATTGCTCAGTACTGTGCTAAAACACAGTAAGCACTTTACAAAGATTGTTGAAAATTCTAGAGATAGCTACTAGGTTAGCACTCTTAATCAATGTATGTTTTGGGGGGAAATCAAGTCTGACTCTTTCAGCAATAATTTGAGTATGTGGACCCTGTAATGATTTTTAGGTTCTAAATGTAAAAAATACATCGGTGCTAATAAAGCCCTTCTTGTCCTCAGCATTACACATTGGTTAACTTCCACTTGTGGAGTTTGGTATCTTGAAATAAATTCTATTGGCCACTAGTAGAAATAATGTCCCTAAATGCTGAATCTAGGAGAGATAATTAGGGTATTCTTTCTGACAGATGGGGACTCAAGAAGAGCTGATTTCTGGCCTCAGCTTTCCTACTACTACTATTTACTTATATGTTTGGATAAGTCACTTTCTCTCTCTGGTCTATAATTTCTGTAGTTAAATTAAGGTGTTGAAGTATATCACCTCTGTATTTACTTAGAGATCTTGAAATTAGATTTCCAACTTAAGTTTTTAGAAAGAATTCATGGCTGAGCTTTCTTATCCCTCAGAGCTTCTATGTGCCTTTAGAAATGCATTTATCTAAACAAACAGATGTGAAATGTGAGTTTGGTATCTTCCATTGGAAGAGGTAAGACCAAAAAAGGACAGAAAGTAGTAAGTATACTGAACTGAACTTTTTTCCCATACAAAACTATTTTATTTTTTAATTTTAATTTTTATTTCAGCATATTACAGGGTACAAATGTTTAGGTTACATATATTGCCTTTGCCCCACCCAAGTCAGAGCTTCAAGCATATCCATCTCCCAGACAGTGCACACCATACCCATTAGGTGTGTATATACCCATCCCCTCCTCCCAGCTCCCCTCTGCCTGACACCTGATGAATGTTATTATTATATATGCACTTAAGTGTTAATCAGTTAAAAACAATTTGCTGGTGAGTACATGTGGTGCTTGTTTTTCCATTCTTGTGACACTTCACTTAATAGAATGGGCTCCAGCTCTATCCAGGATAATACAAGAGGTGCTAGATAACCACTGTTTTATTGTGGATGAGTAGAACTCCTTGGTATACATGGAGTGTTCCTATCTCTCTATATCCACACCACCATTTACTGTTTGGGGACTTTTTGATAACAGCTATTCTTACTGGAGATAAGTGATATCTCATTGTGGTTTTGATTTGCATTTCCTGGATGATTAGAGATGTTGAGAATTTCTTCATGTTTGTTGGCCCTTAGTCTATTTTCTCTTGAAAAGTTTCTGTTCATGTACTTTGCCCACTTTTTGATAGGGTTGTTTGATTTTTTTCTTACTGATTTTCCTAAGTTCTATATAGATTCTAGCTATCAGCCCTTTATCAGATGTGTAACATGCAAATATTTACTCCCATTCTGTAGGTTGTCTGTTTGTTCTCATGATAGTTTCCTTGGCTGTGCAGAAGTTTTTCCATGCTCATGGGTCAGCAGAATCCACGTTGTTAAAATGTCCATACTACCCAAAGTGATCTACAGATTCAATACAATCCCTATTAAAATACCAACATCATTTTTGTAGATCTAGAAATAATTATACTCTTTGTATGAAACCAGAGAAGACACCGTATAGCTAAAACAGTCTTAAGCAAAAATGACAAATTGGGAGGCATCAATTTACCAGACTTCAAGCTATACTACAAGGCTATATAGTAACAAAAGCAACTTGGGACTGGTACAAGAACAGAGACATAGACCAATGGAACAGAACTGAGGACCCAGATATAAAACCATCCTCGGCCAGGCACGGTGGCTCACGCCTGTAATCCTAGCACTCTGGGAGGCCGAGGCGGGCGGATTGCTCAAGGTCAGGAGTTCGAAACCAGCCTGAGCAAGAGCGACACCCCGTCTCTACTATAAATAGAAAGAATTAATTGGCCAACTAATACACATAGAAAAAATTAGCCGGTCATGGTGGTGCATGCCTGTAGTCCCAGCTACTTGGGAGGCTGAGGCAGGAGGATTGCTTGAGCCCAGGAGTTTGAGGTTGCTGTGAGCTAGGCTGATGCCACAACACTCACTCTAGCCTGGGCAACAAAGTGAGACTCTGTCTCAAAAAAAAAGAAAGAAAAAACCCCCATCCTCATATACTCATCTAATCTTTGACAAAGCAGACAAAAACATACACTGAGGAAAAGAGTCCTTATTCAATAAATGGTGCTGGGAACACTGGACAGCCACATGTAGAAGACTAAAACAGGATCCACACCTTTCACCTCTCATAAAAACCAACTCACACTGGATAACAGACTTAAACCTAAGGTGTGAAACTATTAGAATTCTAAAGGAAAACGTTGGAAATACTCTTCTAGACATTGGCCTAAGCAAAGAATTTATGAAGAAGACCCCAAAGGCAATCACAGCATCAACAAAAATAAATAAATGGAACCTGATCAAATTAAAAAGCTTCTGCACAGCCAAAGAAACTGTTACTAGAACAAACAGACAACCTACAGAATGGGAGAAAATATTCTCCCATTCTGTAGGTTGTCTGTCTGTTCTACTGATAAAGGGCTGATAATGAGAATCTATATAGAACTCAGGAAAATCAGCAAGAAAAAAACCAAACAACCCTATCAAAAAGTGAGCAAAGGTTATACTGAACTTTTAATTCAGAATCCTGGATCCTTTCTCTGGCTTCACCATTAACTCATTGTGTAACTTAACTGTGTCACTTAACCTTAGACTTCAGTTTTCTTCTTGCTCAAGGAGGGCTACTGCTTGCCTGTCTGACATCATATGGATTTTGTGATAATCTGATGGGATAACATATATAAAAGTACTTTGGAAAATATAAATTGTTTTGAAATATAAATTGGTGTGGTAAGTGAACATTTATTATTCATCATGACTTCTCATCATGTCAAGAACTGGCTCCTTTATTTTGCTAAATGTTACTTTTTCAGTTAGGTTGTCTCTGATGACTCTGTTTATAATTATTCATATTCCCATTCTCCTTACCATGCTTTATTTTTCATGGCACCTATCACCTGCTAACACCCAGTATAATTTAGTTAATTATATTATAGTCTGTCTCTGCTCACTAAAATATATAATCCATAAGGGAAGGGATTTTATCTGTTTTTTCCTCCCAAGTCCCCAACACCTAAAAATGTGACTGATACATAGTAGATATTCAGTAAATATTTGAGTAAATGAATTCTTCTAGTTAAACCTGCTCTCTTCCCATCTAGGTACAGATAGTATTAGCCTATGTGAAATCAACATTTTTACTATTAATCCACTGAAGGTAATCCTTGAGCTGTGTAGGTAGCTGGTTGTCAATCCTGTTGTCTTAGAAGATCCAAAGGTAAGATAAGTCTTTTCTTTAGATATAATCAGCCTTTTGAGGTCATTATTCTACAAGATTAGCCTTAAGATTAGGTGGAATAGGTAGTTACTATGTTCTGACGGGCATGGCTTAATATAATTTTTCACCTTGGGGTTCAATACCATCTCTCTCATAACCTATGTAACCTTGTTACGGGAATCTCTTCAGGTTTCTGTTTTCTCATCTATGAAATGGCAATCACAGTAATGTCTAATTCATAAAGATGTTTAACAATCAAATAGGACATTGTACATAAATAATCTAATACAGTCTGGTACATTGTAAGAGCCAAAGAAATAGTAGTCCTACTTAAGTGATGTCATTTGGGGGGATTCCTAAAAAGACTATCAAGTCTTTTCCTGACTATTGGAAATATATCTGACCTTCTGTAAACATCCTCCCATCCCCACAAAATGAAAATGTCTAAAAGTAACATATATATTGAACCAGAGAGTATATGTATATCTCCCTGCCTAGATAATGGATGAGGAAAGTGTGTGGAGAGATAGCAGTTGTGAGGGACACAAAAGGAGGCTGAAAATTTACTTTGCCAACTTCACAATATCATGCTGGGCTAGCCTTGATGATTGGAGCTTGGTCCAGTTCCCATTGGGGAATATTTCTAAGGCAAGCACTCCACAATAGAGAGTTCTGGAATACTGGAAACTGTGCTGCAACTTGGAAGCTTTCCTTCTGCCAACATGATTTCATGGCTGCCAAAAAAGTGGGCAAAATTTCCCTGCAACAAATTTAATGAGTATATGCAGCAGGTACTTAGGAAAAAACATCCAGTCTTCTTTTGAATGAAGCTGTAATTCAGCAACATCATATCCTATTTTTGATGTGGAAATTTCCTCTGGCTTTGAATTTCCTCCTGATTGCTTTCCTTTGTCAGATGAGAGGAAAGACCGCCTTGATTTAAGTTCTATCTCCTTAGATTGTGCCTGATTGATCATATGCAAATGAAAATCAAATAAACTATACCTTCACACAAGGCATCAACAGGAGGTCACTTTTCAGGCTGGAAATCATACTCCAACAAGTGTGCTCTCCCCTGGAGGAGTAGCCACAGGCTGCCGCATGCCTGTTTCACCTTCCTCCAGATGGTGTGTGTTTGGTGTTTGGAGCAGCTCATGAGAGGTCATTAACCTACCTCATGTCTCCTCATGAGAGGAGACATTTGCTCCCTTTTGCTGCGTCACTTCAGAGAGAGCAGAGATGAGTTTCAAAGTGAATGTTCTTATCCATTCACAATGCCCAGTGACAAGTATTACCTGTTTTGTCTCCAAAAGCAGATATGAGTGTAACAGAGTTAACCGGATCATGAATGAGATAGCTTAAATGAAAATATATTACTATTCCATTGATTCGTCTCTCTCTCTCTCTCTCTGTCTCTGTCTCTGTCTCTCTCTTTCAATATATATATGTATATATACACATATATACATATACATATATACATACACACATAATGCTGTTTGTTCTACAATGGAGGAGAGTGGATGTGTATCAACTATTGGAAGAGGTGTCTGTAGCTACCCATTCACTTTTCTAGAATACTTTGCATGAATTATCTTGTTTAAGACAGACAACAACCCTTTGAGGTTAAGTCAGACAAATAATACTCCATTTGGGGATATCCAACTGAGACTTAAGTAGGATAAAGAATTTTTCCAAAAAAATTATGGTTAAGACCAAGACAAGAATCCCAGTGTATGGACTTCCATCTTTTTTTCAATCTTTTAGAAGTCAGCTATGAATGAGTTTCCCATAATATTTCCAAGGTGACCTAGGGGAAGAGCTATTCTACATTGACTGAATGTCATTTCCCTCTGGTAGTTGTTAATTTACAAAAACAAAATTTTGCTCTTTTATTTCCTTTTCATTTTGTCCATTCCCAGGATTTAATGTTTTCCTAATAATCCATTATTTTTCTTTGGCATAAAGGAATCACTAAAGGTAAAAAGTTACATATTCTGTGTATAAATTCTAAGTCATAATTTACAGTTTGAAAATTCTAAGGAAAGGGCTGAAACTTTGTTTTTTTCATTATGTTTATTTATGGGCTGGTTGAAGGGAAAAAGCAAAAATCTAGGGAAAGATTAATGGCTGTGAAAAGCAAAGAATGTATGTGACAAATTGAACAGCCTTAGTGTTGTGGAATATAGAAGGAAAAGAGGAAAATGAATGAAGGCTCAGTCCACTACCAGCTGGAGCAGGGACATATTGTTTCTATAGATTCTTTCTTGATGCTGGCCTATCCATGCCCTTACCCCTTCTTTTAGCATCCTGCTGTCTGATGCCGGCCCTTTCACACCAGACCTGCTATCCCTGTGTGATACTTTATGCTTCCACCTCCAGTACCACACCTCCATCTAAGGTACCCATTGCTTCTTCCTACCATGCTCCTTTAACTCGCTAAGGACCAGTATATCCTGTCATAACTATTGAGAAAATGAAAAAAATATCTTGAGTTGTAAAAATCTGCTCTGCCCTTACTGAAGTGGGATAACAGACACAGATAAAGCTAGTTGCAAAGTTAACAGTAAACAATATTTCTCCCTACGACATGCTACAGCTGAAAAATGACCTGACAACCCCTTTATTTGAAAGACTGTTGCTTTCTTACTCACTAAGGAACAGACTATCAGAAACATTGCTGTTTGAAATTACAACAATAACAATAAAACATCCCATTCTTGCCTGGAGGAGCTAAGTCATTTGACCCAGAGAAGCAGCCTTGATTTACAAACCAAGTACAGAACTTCAGATAAGAGGTTTCCGCATCTATTTTAATTTTATTTTTTTCTAAGGAAACAGGACCCTGTTTCTACTTTTGCAGCCTAGATAGACCAGATGTTGATGCCTTTACACATAGCTCTGCTTTGCGTTGAGCCTAAGAAAACATAGCTTCTCGCTCTGTCTTTGTTCCACAATGACCGGGGCCTCAGCTAGGAAGATTTGAAAGTAAGGACAACTCAACAGCTAGTAGATATAATCACTTCTTCACTCACATATATGATGCCTGGGCTAATATAATTTAAAGACTAGGACTGCCAAATGAAGAGCCTACACAAGACCTTTCCACTTGGCTTGGCTTCCTCATAGCGTGGCAGCCTCGGGGTAGTTGAACTTCTTAGCTAATGTCTCGGTGCTCCAAGCATGAGTGTTCAATCTAGCAAAGCAGACACTGATGGCCCTTTATGAAAGCTTCAAAAAGTACACAGCATCACTTCTGTCATATTCTATTGCTTAAGTAGTTACAAGCCTGCTCAGATTCAAGGGGAAAGGACAAAGATCCATCTTTCAAACAGGGGAGTGTCAAAGAATTTGGGGGCCATGTTTTAAAATCACCCCAGAGAGTATCAAGCACTCAGTTATGTACAAGATGCTGGGTCTGCATCTTTGTTGCAGCTGCAAAGAAGAATCAGATGTGGCTCTTGAGCTCAGGATCAATATATTCAAATAGGATCCACTGGTATCTTGCTGTAGAGTCTTAGGTATGCCACTTAATTTCTCTGAATCTTTATCCTTATCTGAGAAATAGAGAGATATAAAACATGTTTGATATTTTTTTCAAGCCTTTTCTTCTGTTACATATTCCCCCCTGTCAATATTACACTTCCATATATATGGGAGGAGGAGTGACTACTCTGTTACTCTATCTATGCTATACTACATTACTTGGTTTTATTGTCATCATAAATGTGAACTAAACTAAAAATGTAAGCCCTCAAGCAGACTGAATGGACCCCCTCTTGGCCATGTCCTACCTCCAAAAAAACCAAAATACCCTAAAGCTGAGTTTCCATCCCTGAAGAGAAAGGAGGTCAGACAATGCCTAGTTATGCCCTATTCCTTTTGGAATTATTCTTCATAAGAAGAAGATACAAAATTATTAATAAGCCTAAGGCCATTTAAGAAAAAGGTAAAACCATACTTGAAGGTCATCAATTTACTTAACAGATTACTTTGAGTCTTGGTATGTGTCCAGTATATGTCTGGTGGCTTGTCTCTGATTAACAGACTTCCTTATCTTAACTTAAAACACTCCACACCTTTAGACAGAGCTCCATTCTTTAGACAATTAGAAATCAAATAATTTTTAAGCCCACTTATAACCTGCAATCGCCCACTTTGAGATGTCCTACTGTTACCAAAAGTTTGGTACTTGTCTTAGAGGCCAAATCAGTGAGAATGAAGAATGAGGACAAGTGGTTTGAGAAAAGGAAAGAGATGTTTATTAATTTTCTGGCAAATGAGGAGAGTGGCAGACTAGCATCTCAAAAGACTGCCATACTGCCTTAAGCAGAAAAACAGAGCTTCTTAATAGGGGGAGGTCTTGGGGAGTTGGGATGGGGTCTATGTGACCAGTGTCACATGTCATGGCTTCAGGCTATTGTTGTTTAACTATAATTGGTGATTTCTTATCTCTGGTGACAATGATCTCATAATCTTTGCCGGGACAATTCTGTTGAGTCATCTCCTGTGGTTTAAGATATTAGAAAGCAAAGAGCAAAGAACATTTTTCTACCCCTTTGATTACTGGCCTCAGGTATGGAATGCAAGTTTTAATTCTCAAAAGGGTAGGGGTTTAGAGAGACAATTCATAAAACATTTCGTTGCCCTTTTTCCAACCTTTACCTCTGTCACACTGCCTTTTCAGGCCAAGCCAATGTATGCCCTTCACGCATTGATTTATGACTTTACATGTAATTCCTCTCTCCCTAAAATGAATAAAACCAAACTGTAACCCAAACGTGGTGATACCACTTGCTCAAGGCTTCGTGGGTGTGGCTCTCTGGGCTGTGGTTGTACATATTTGGCTCAGAATAAACCTCTTTAAATTATTTTACAAAGTTTGAGTTCTTTTCTGTTAACATAACACTTAAATTTATCTGATTTTTCTTGTTTATTTAATTTTTATATTTTGTCTATTTTTATTAGAATGTAAGCTCTCTTAGGGCAGATACTTTAATTGTCTTGCTGAATGTTGTATCCCTAGAACAACTAAACGCTTAGAATGTGCCCAACATAGAGTAGTACTCAGTATACATTTGTTGAATGAATTAGTGAATGATTCCAATTATAACCTGGAGAGTGATCGTTAAGCAAAACCAAAGCAAAATGAAAGCAATGGGCAGGGTGTGCTAAATGACTTTATTTGCTAGTTGACTAAGCCATATGCTGCACTAGTATAACTAGATATACCTCTTCCATATCAGAGATAAATCTGTGAAGGGGCAGTGAGGTCAGCTGGTTAGGGTACTCTCCTCCTTGGAGTGACTTCAGAGATACTGAAAAATTATCCCTCTTTGAATTCAGTTTTTCCTAAATTTCTTACATAGATCTCTTTTCGTGAAGTATAATACAATTGATTGGAGAACAGCTGTTGACATAATAATAAGTTCCTGAGACTATACCTTGGCACCTTGATTTAAATTTAGATATAAATTATTTAGTCATCCTTTTATGAAGTGTTGCTTTGGGTACATTACTGTCAATATTTAAATATCTTTCACATTTAGAAACATTACCTTAAGTTTGGGGAGATTAATTTTTTTAGTCATTAGACATGTGTTTTTTGAGTGTCTATTGAGGGCTAAACCTTCTTCTAGGTGCCAGAGATATAGCAGTGACTAAGAAAGAAAGTCTCTGTTCACATGGAACGCTCGCTACCATTGTTCCTATGAAACAATTACATTAATGTGTCCACAATCCACATGCTGCAGACTGAGATAACCTACTTTATGACATGGTCAACATAAGTTGCTTAGAAGCAAAGAAATTGAGCTCAGTAGGATACATTTAATTGCCCTAAGAAAAAACAGATAAAGAAAATACAGATCCAATTAAAATAGCTGATTAATATGCTAGCACTCAAATCTATAAAGTTGTAATGGATCTAGTTTTCTAATGCCTTAAAGATCAATGTTGAAACCATTTGCAGTACTACAGCCACTAAAAGCCAAGAAAATGGAGGTGCATTACCTGAAACATTGGTCCTTTCACTTTCATAAACAAAACTTTCTATGACCCAATTAACAAGCAAGATCTGGCTGGGGCCTGGATGGATTTTCAAGAATTCTAAGATACAACAGGATATTGGGCTCTGAAATGTAACTGATTTTGAAACAATCTCCACCTAGGAATTCTGAGTCTCTGAGGCACATGTACAGGAAAGGGGAAAGGAAAGAAGACTGTAAAAGTTTAAGAGACAAAAATGGAGTCCAATATGCACATTGCTTATTCTAACTGTTCTGAGTGTTGCTTTTTGAAACTACATAAATAATTCAATATTGTAGCTGGGCTTATTGGCTACACTTCTAACTTCTTTTTTTATTTATTTATTTATTTTTTTGAGACAGAGTCTCACTTTGTTGCCTGGGCTAGAGTGCCGTGGCTTCAGCCTAGCTCACAGCAACCTCGAACTCCTGGGCTCAAGCGATCCTCCTGCCTCAGCCTCCCGAGTAGCTGGGACTACAGATATGTGCCACCATGCCCGGCTAATGTATCTCTCTCTCTCTCTCTCTCTCTCTCTCTCTCTCTCTATATATATATATATATATATATATATATATATATATATATACACTTTTTACTTGTCCAGCTAATTTCTTTCTATTTTTTTAGTAGAGTAGGGGTCTCGATCTTGCTCAGGCTGGACTTGAACTCCTGAGCTCAAACGATCTTCCCGCCTCGGCCTCCCAGAGTGCTAGGATTACAGGCATGAGCCACCACGCTCAGCCAAAGACTTCTAACTTCTTTTAACTTCAGGTACTATGTTAAAAAAAAATCCTTACCATATCCAGACTGAAGAGCATAGGTACCATATCTCACAGAGAAGACTTAATAACCAATTTCCAGGAATTCAGAATGCTTTTTCTATTTTTCTGTTTGTTCATTCATTCATTCCTCCAACAGATATTTCTTGAAAACCTGCTATGAGCCAGGCAAAGTGATAGGCACTTGGGATACATATGATGTCTACCTTCATGCAGTTTACAAACTAGTGAGAGGAGAAGTGATAAGAAAACAATGGTGCAATCAGTAAATAATAAAGGCAAAGCCAAGAGGAAAAAAGAGTCTGAGGAGGAGCAGAATTTTAGTCTCTTATGCTCTTACATAAATTGAGAGGAATCATGTGTGCTCTGTTGTGGTGTCTGAAATACCACCACTAGAGAATCATTTGAGGGGTTCTCAGAATATTTGCCAGTGTTTCAAATGTCATCATTAAAACAAAAATACCTCTGGAAGAAGATGTACTTCAAATATACAGGCTGTTCCTTTTGTTCCCTGTTCTCCTTCCACTATTCCACCTGGGTAAGGCCAATTCTCCTGACTCATAGAAAGTTCAAGGAGAGCCAGCTACCCAAGTTTCTGCATTCCCAAAATAGCTCCTACAAATTGGCAAGACAATGAACTTCTGGTATTTCCTAATTCAAAGTTCTCTCCAGGCAATAATATGTAATCACATGATTTATAAGGTACATTAAATTTAGCCAAGGTCAGTGAGAGAAACTACTGGTAAGCACCATACTTAGAAGCTCTTAAGAATGTGAGATTAATATAACCCTTTCATATATAATCAAACTGTATTTCCCTAATAACCTCATCTTTTGTCTATAACACAAACCTCTCTCACATTTCTTACAATACCTTACCCCATGATGAAGTTAGCTCAGTCATATGTGGCTCCAAGACTAATTACTGGTGATTTCATTTGCATGTGTTTTTCCATATCATGAAGATAATTATAAGAGGAGTCTTATTATCAAAGTACTCAGGAATTGTTCCTGATCAATTCAGCCTTTACTGAAACTTTCACTCCGTTTGATCCAAATCCCTCTGTATTCTTGACTTCTCTCACTATTGGGGTCAAAAGAGTGCAAAACGTTCCACGGTTCACTTGGCTCCTTCTTAGTTGTATTTGTTTTCCCATAAGGTCTCATTGACTTGCATATTCTTCTAAATTTACTAGCTTAATTCATTTCATTTCTACAATCTTTGATAACTTTCTCTCATCTAGCAGGATAGATTTCTTTTTTGATCAACATGATCCATTCAACAATAACTTCTTAATTAAATGCCTTTCTTCCCCCAAAGTAGCCTTATTTTAGTTATCTTTATGGCCATCTCAGTATAACCTAATATTGAGGTGGTACAAAATAGGTACCCATTGAATGTTATTGGCAAAGTTTAACCAATGATAGCTTATTATGGAGTAGTTGATAGATATTTGGGAGCAAGGCATTTTTAAGACTAGGAATACAATAAGAAAATGGATGAGTAGGAGTTAACTGGGAGATGGGATTATAACAATGACTAACTTTTCCACCTTCATGATTCTGCTTAGAGTAGGTCCTTTTCTCCAAGGGAATATTTGTTGTTGGTTTCAAAATTTTTTGTCTCTTCAGAGAAACACATAAACTATCTATTTAAGAGAAATTAAAAATGACTTAATCCAATATAGATTTTTTTTCACTTAGCTTTCTAGAATCTTAGAGCTAAATTAGAGTAAATAAAATGAGATAACATACATAAAGTATCTGACACAGTACTGGTCCATAAGAGATACTCAATAAATATTAATTACCTCCTAAATTTGGGTTAAGTTGTAGTAACTAATCTCAGGGGCTCGGTAATATCTTCTGATTCCTTTAGAGCAGTGCTTCTCATGGTGTGGTCCTTGGATAAGCAGCATCAAAATCACCTGAGAGTGTATTAGAAATGCAGAATCCCATGCCCTACCCCAGAAATACTGAAATGGATACTCTGGGAATGGGGCCCATGAATTGTGTTTTTACAAGCCCCTCAGATGATTCTGGTGGATATTCATGTTTAAGAAGCACTGCTATAGCAATTCTGCTTTGCTTATCCTTTAAATGTTTTACTTTGTCTTATGTTTTAACTCATCAACTACTTTAAATTGCCTAGGGAAATGACAGAGTATAAATCTACCTAAAATGTGTGTTAAATCAATTGAATAACTTGTCATGAAGATTTAAATTGGAATAGAACTCCTTCATACAGATCTCTCCTGTACTCTCAAAGTCCTATTCACTGTAAATTCTCCTTTAGAAAATTTAGGCCCTTTGCCTGTTTACCATTTAAAATTGTCATACTGCCCATGCTGGTAATTGAAAATAGACTGCATTGAAACAAGTTGTGAGTCAGGCATGAGTTTTAATTAGGTCATGCTGCCTAATGCTAACCTATTCCGTGAACTTCTACTTCCTATGCTTATTCTCTCCCAATCTTCCAATCCTCCCTCATTAAAACTTTCCTTGGGGTCCACCAAATAATACGTAGCATTCCTAACTACTTCAGGTGCCTTGAAGAAGTATCTGATTATAGCTGCTATCTATGTAGAAACTGCTCTTAGCTATTAGACTTCTGGTCCTTGCATGAGGTCTGTTTTCTGTGCACACACACACACACACCCCTCAGCCACCTGCAATTAGAGCCCAAATTCCTCAGGCCCTGGTGGCTCCAGGTGGAATGGTCCTAAAATTGGAAATCTTCCTGGAAATGTGTATGCCCATCAGGGATGTTATGCCCTTATAAGGCCTGTCGAAAATCTGCTAACAAATTAATGGTTTAAAAGGTTAAGTGACAGTTTGACAAACATGTGTTGAGGAGAGAAGGCACATGCCAGAAGAGTGCCCTCCTGACACTCTGCCTGTGGGGGGCAGCTAAGGCAGCATCAAATTGCAGGCTTTGGGGCCAGTTTAAATAACACAAAAGAAAACAGTTAACATGTGGCAGACACAGACCTGCAGAGAGGAAAACAGCTATTAAAATGGCTGGCTGTGTAAAGCAAGTGGAAATTCCTTCCATACTCAGATCTCAATACTGTTACAATAATAAACAATTGTAACATCCCCTTTGCTAGTTGCACAACTAGAAATAGGCAGAAACAAATGGATGGGCTGAAGAAAATCATTGCAGGCAAGGCAATTTCCAACACCCAGTCAATATCTGATTCCTTCAAACAGCAGTATGAAGAATTGTGAAATCAGGAGACCTGAGTTTTAACCCTGGCTCTACCACATTCTAGGTATGTGACTATGAGTTTTATCTTTCCTTGAAATTTTCTCACAGAAATATATATAAATATCATACCCTTAACTTTTACTGAGGATCAATATGACAAATGACCATATGAAAACTATTTCTGTATGTTTACTAAGACTTCAATTTTAAAGACACACATACAACTCCAACACTTATTGAACAATTAATATGGTGTAGATACTGTGGTAAGAAATGAATCTATATTGTCCTATTTAATCCTCAGAAAATATTCTATGAAAGAAGTACTTTTATCCTGATTATTACAAACGAGGAAACAGGCTTAAAGAGGACACAAATTTAGCGATGTTGCTGGAATTTGATCCTTTCGTTGCTAAGACCAAATTCCATATTTTTATCCACTGTCTTTTGCAGGGTACTGAAGTCTTCTTTATAAAAATTCACAAGATTTGTTCATTTGAGTTTCTTATTACAAGGAAGGCTATTTACTTTGGCTCATTTAATGTATTTCTTTATCAGATAATAAGAACTATGAATCAGTGTATTTCTCTTTTGCCTTATCCCCTTAGGTATCAAAAGCTAAGTTTCGTATTCAGTTTTGACAACTACCTTTTTGGCCTGTTCATGATTGTCATTATTTCCTCCTCTCCTCTGTTTCATAGCTCTTGTCCTTTTCTAATTGTCCTATTATGTATGTCTTTTTTATTGTAATCCACACAAGTTTTTTTTGGAAGTATACAGAGTATAAATATTAATAATAAATTATTTGACTTGTTTGGATCTCAGTTTGTTTATCCATAAAATGATGGGTGGAGTGAAGTGGACATCATTAAATTAATATTCTATATTTTCCAATTGTAAATATTTCAGGTTTCCCCTGATATTCCTTTGTACATAATGCCCATTCCTGCCTTGTTTTTTTCCTTTAATTTAATTTAATTTCTTTAAATTTCAAAATATTACAGGGGTACCAATGTTTAGCTTACATTGCCTTTGCACCACCTAAGTCAGAGTTTCAAGCATGTCCATTCCCCATATGGTGCATACTGCACCCATTAGGTGTGAATATATACATCCCCTCCTCCCCACAACCTGTCCTACACCCAATGAATATTACTACCATACGTGCACATAAGTGTTGATCAATTAATACAAATTTGATGGTGATTACATGTGGTGTTTGCTTTTCCATTCTTGTGATACTTAGAAGAGTGGGCTCCAGCTCCATCCAGGATAATACAAGAGGTACTAATTCACCACTGTTTTATTTATTTTTTTTAATGTAAAAGTAACAGACTCATACTTACTGTTTTCAAATGTTAGGAAAGTATACAAAGTAAATTCCACTCTTCATAAGTAGCTTCTTGTGTATACTTCGAGCAATGTTCTATGCCCATATACGTAAGCATACATGTATGTATGCATTATTAACTTAGTTAGATGTTTTTGCATAGCAATATTACCACAGATTTAACAGCTTAAAATAGCATACATTTATTATCTCACAGTTTTGGTGAGTCAGGAGTCTGGCCATGACTTAGTTGAGTCCCCTGCTTTAGGGACCCACAAAGCCGTAATATAGGCATCAGCTGGAGCTGTGTCTTATCTAAGGCTTGACCGGATGGAGAAGGATCTTCCAAGCTCAAATGGCTGTTGGCAGCATTGAGTTCTTTGTGGGCTATTGTACCAAGGGCTTCAGTTTTGTACTGGCTGTCAGCCAGAGGTGAGTCTCAATTCCTTGCCTCGTGGGCCTTCCCAGCATGGTTGCTTGCTTCCTCAAAACCAGCAAAGTAGAGAGTGTCCTTCCATGAAATAGGCCTTATAATCTTATATAATATAATCATGTACACATAATCACCTATATCCCATCACCATATTCTATTGGTCTGAAGCAAGTCAGAGGTCCTGCCCATACTCAAAGGGAAGGGAAGTATACAAAGGCATCCATACCAGAAGGTGGGATCATGAGGGCTACCCTGGAGTCTGCCACAATCATTTTTAATAAACTAAAAGAAAATTGTGGTCCATATTCTGTTCTCTACCTTGCTTTTTTCCCTTAATGATATATATATCATTTCTCATAGCAGCATACAGAGATGTACCTTATACTTTTTAATAGCCCTCTCATATTCCATAATGTAAATGTACTGCAATTTATTTAACTCATCTCTCATTGAATAACAGCTAAATTGCTATCATTAATGCTGCAATAGATATCTTTGTGTATGTATTATTATTTTGTGAACATATGCACAAATAAAATTTTATTAGTATAATTGCTGTTTTAAAATGTGTATACTTCAAAATTTTTTTACGACTGGTATACAGGGAAAGCTAGCTCAGAATATCCTCAAACATTTTAATATTTGCCAGTATGATAGATGAAAAATGGCATTACAGTTGACCCTTGAGCGACATGGGTTTGAACTGCATGGTTTCCCTTATATGCAGATTTTCTTCCACCTTTTCCATCCCTGAGACAGCAAGACCAACATCTCCTCTCCCTGTCTTCCTCAGCCTATTCAATGTGAAGATGATAAAGATAAAGACTTTTATGATGTTCCATTTCCACTTAATGAATATTAAATATATTTTTTATTCCTTATGATTTTCTTAATAGCATTTTCTTTTCTTTAGCTGACTTTATTGTAAGAATGCAGTATATAATAAATATAACATACAAAATATGTGTTAATCAACTACTTACATTATCAGTAAGGCTTCCAGTCAACAGTAGGCTGTTAGTAGTTAATTTTGGGGGGTGTCAAAATTTATATGCAGATTTTTGACTGTGTTGGATGTTGTTTCCCCTAACCCATGTGTTGTTAAAGGATTAATTGGACACTGTTATTTTTGCTTGCATTTCATTAAGTGGAAGAAGTGGAATATATTTATATAATTATTGGACATTTATTTTTATTTTTTTGTACTATCTTTGCTCATTTTTCTATTGATTTCATCATCTTTCCTATCAATTTATAAGAATTCTCTGGTCTGAATGTTGGTGTCCACTCAGCATTTGTATGTTGAAATCTAATCACAAATGTAATAGTATTAGAAGGCAGGGCCTTTGGGAGATGATTAGGTCATGAGGGTGAACCCCTCATGGATGTGATTAGTGCCCTTATAAGAGAGGCCCAAGGGAGTTCGCTCTCTCCTTCCATCACTTGAGGACACATCGAGAAAATGCCATCTATGGACCAGAGCAAGCTCTCATTAGACACCAAATCTGACAAAGCCTTGATCTTGTACTTCCCATCCTCCAGAGCTGTGATAAATAAATTTCTGTTGTTTATAAGCTATCCCATCTATGGTATTTTGTTATAGCAGCAGAAAGGACTAAGACAAAGAAAGTTTTATAACTAAGAAAATTAGAATTTTATCATATGTATTGCATTTTTATACTTTGTTATTAATATTTGCTTTTTGATTTTGTTTATGAGTTTTTCCTATAGAAGATTTTTATTTTAAGAAGTTATATTCATCTTTTTCAATAATGAGTCTGTCTTCTATTCTGCTAAGACTGACCTTTCCCTCCCTACAAAATTGTTTTTAAAAAGACACTCTAGCTCTTTTAACAGTATATGGTATGATTTTTTTTTCTAATAGCTTTGATGCTTCTGTACCTTATTTTGATGTAAAGAGTAAAGTAGAAAATTAACTTTTTTCACCTAAATGGCTGAATAATTCACCTAACCCTATGTATTAATCTATCTTCTCTATACTGATTTGAAATGTCTTCCATATCATTTTGTAAATTTCACATTTATTTAGGTCTATTTTAGATTCTTCATGTTTTGTCCTGTTGATCTGTTCATTCATGTGATAGTACAGTACTGCTTTAAATATCTGATAGCGTGAGTCCAGTATCCATGCAATTTTTATAAAAATTTTCCTGGCTATCTATGCATGTGTATTTTTTTTAGATAAACTTCAGTATACTTTTCTCAAATTTCCTTCTAAATTGTATTTTTATTGATATCACATTGAATTTATAGGATAATTTAGAGATAATTTGTGACTTTTAACAGATGCGATTCTTTTTTCTTTCTATTCAAGGATAAAATCTCTTTCCATTTTGTTAAATCTCTTTTGACTCTGATCCTGATTAGATTTTCAAATTTTCTTCATATAAATCTCTCACATATTTTTAAAATTTTATTATCAACTTTTTAAGATCAGTAATGGAACTTGGATTTTGTTAAATGGCTTTCATGTCATATAATGTCATGACATGGCTATAATGTTATATATTGAATTAACTTTTTTATAACCTATTACTTAACGTCATGATAACATTAGTTCATATTTACTATATTTAATATAGTAATAGATTTTCTAATATTGACCTATCCTTACATTCCTAGAATAAATTGCATTTGGCTCTGAGGTATTACTCTGATCAAGAACAATAGGAATATTTCACAAGTGCATTTAACTATGAAAATTCAACTATCTATAGAGAGAGAGGTTGACAAAGAAAGACAGAGAGGGGCTAAGATAGAAAGAGGGAAAAAGAAAAGATACAATATCATTTTAGATATTACAAGTGATTTTAACTACCATTCTATATAATAAGAGTGTATATTAGAATGAGCTTGAGATAAGAAACAACATATACAATAATATGTATTTATAAATGCTTGAAGCATACAGTTTTCCTACTATGCTGGAACAATTAACAGCTTTTTGGTTGAACAACAGATAAAGTCATTGACTTGGTATAGGAACTCTGTTTTATGATAAATAGTTTAAACATTAGAGTCACATTCAGCATGTTGTGATACTGATATTCAAGCAAAGCATTGGGGAATTGGAACTTAGTGAAGGAAGAGCAAATTAATGTTTCTTATCTCAAGCTCATTATAGTGCACAGCATAGCTTGATTTAATCATTCCACAATGTAAACATATATCAAAACATCACATTTTGTCCCCAAATATATAATAAATACAACTATTATTTATCAATTAAAAATACAATAAAAATCAAATGAAAAATTTTCAAAAAGAATTAGAGCTAGGTTTTCAAGCAAATATTTGTATACAAATGTTATTAGCAGCACTATTAACAACAGGCCAAAAATAGAAACAATCCAAATGTCATTCAGTGAATGAATAAACAAAATGTGGTACATTCATACAATAGAATATTATTCAATCAAGAAAATAAATGGAGTATGGATACATGCTACAGTGTAGCCTAACGTCATTAAACATTAGGCTAAATAAAAGAAGCCTGACACAAGCTTTCACATATCATATTATTTCATTTATATGAAATGTCCAGAATAAATAAATATATAAAGACAGAAAATTAGTGTTTTCCAGGACCTGGAGAAAGAAAGAGAATAGGGAGTGACTACTTAATGGGTACAGGGTTTTACTTTGGGGTGATGAAAATGTTTTGAAACCAGACAAAGGTGATGGTTGCACAACATTTTTAAAATACTAAATATCACTTAATTGTACACACTTGAAAATGGCTAATTTTATGTGAATCTCACCTTAATAAAATATATATATTTAAAAAATAATTCTAAAGAGTAACTTTGATCATGTTCTATTTTTTTAATTTGATGACTTCAGAACTTAACCATTGAGTTTGTTGTATGGCCAAATTATATAATTTTGCATTAACACTTTTAAGTAAATTTGCTCTAAAAGTTTTCGTGTCATTATAAGCTTTGAGTATCATAAGAAGTTTAGCTTTATAAAAATAGTTTAAAATCTTATCTATTCTTTGGAAGTTTATGTGTACATGCATTGTAGTTGAACATCTCGACTTACTGCTAACAATAAATACCACAGACAAACACACACACACGCACACACACTTTAAGGTTTCAAGCACCTTTGGCTTACATAGATTTGCTCAATTTATTTCTCACCAAAGCTGCTGAAATAGTTAAGGCAAACATTTTAATCTTCTTTTATAAATGATGAAAATAAAAGCCTAGAGAGTTTAAATGATGACTCACACAGTTAATAAGTGGCTGTCATTCATAAACTCTTTTAACTTTCCTTATGTACATTTCCTAGATTCTCACCTATTCTTTCCTTTCTTCTGTCCTAACATATAAAATGGTTGTCCTTACTTCTTTTCTAAGGCTAACTAACCCCTCTTCTTATACTTCTTTTCTGGAAATAAAGTTAAAATTATAGAAATTCATGCATGTAGTCCTTTTTAAAAGTCTGGATGCCATCGAATTTTTTATCTTTAAAATTCTGTAACTTCATCAAGGTATGTCTTTATATTGGTTATATTTTATTAATTTTCCCCTGGACATGCCTTGTACATTTATTCTATAGATTCAAATCTTTATTTTGGAAAATTTTCATCTTTTAAAACTTTTTAATTTTTATCTTTATTAAAGTAATATTTAACTATCATGTATAATTATTAAAAAGTAATAAACTTCTTACAAAAAGAAATAGCTGTCCCTTACTTATCCCTCCCCAAGTCCTCAGAGGTAACCTCCTTCAACAATTTAAGGTATTTATTCCAGCATGTCACTCCATGCTTCCAAAAATATGCTTATACTTGATCAACTTTATATTTTATCTATTCATTGACACCACTCCACTATGAATTCATCTTCCTCCATCTTCCAAATATAGTTATAACATAGTTTTTGGTTGGCTTATTAGTCATTATTTATATCAGAACTTTATAAATGCTGCTCATAGCTAAACTGAGGCATGTACAATGATTATATTTCTTTTCCTGCAACTTTTTTTTTGTCCTGTTGTTTATATTTGCCTCATTATTTTCATGGTAATGATAATTGCCTCTTTTTTTTCATGTGCTTAATTTTCTTTGTAATCATTGTTATTGTTCCCCCATCTTCCAATAGTATCTTAACACACTTTTTCTTATGGTCAAAACTATCAGATCACTAGCTCTTACTTTTAAAATTTAATTTAATTTTTGTTTTCTGAAGGTATGTACTTTGATGTTGATCCTTCCATTTACCTTCTCCAATCTGGGCTATTTTCTCTATAGGTCTGGCTCCCAATATCTTTATCTTTCTCCTTATTCCCTCCATTTCAAGTTTTCTTGTGCCTTAGCTTACTCCTTCTATTTCCAGGACCATATTTTCCATGAGCTTCCTGACAAACGGTTCATGGGAGAAAAATGTTGTTCCCATGTATATTTGAATATTCCTTTATTATACCTTTACTCTTAATTTAATTTGGCTGTATAAAAAACTTTAGATTGACAAATAATTTTCTCTCAGAATTTTGAATGATTCCTTCTGTGATCTCCTTCCTGGACTTAAATAACCTCATATGTTAGACCATTTCATATTGCCTAAGGTCTCTAAGAGTCTTTATTATTTTCTCTATAATTTATATATATATATATATATATTTAGGATTTGGTAATTTCTATTGGTCTATCTTTATATTTACTGACTCTATTCTTTGTCATCTCTATTCTGCTATTAAGTCAATTGGGTGATCTTTTATTAAATTAAGATATTTACTTCCTCAGTTAAAATTTTCTATAGTTATTTTTTATAGTTTATTTTTCTGCTGAGCTTTCCTATTTGTAAGCAAATTTCTCTTTACCTCATTGAGCATTATAATGATAGAAGTGCTCAAATTTTCTGTCTTAGGACCCCCTTACATTCTTAAAAATTATTGAGAATCACCCCAAAAGCTTTTGTTACATGAATTTCACATATCAAAATTTACCATACAGGAAAGTGGAATTAAAGGTATCCAAATAGGCGCAGAAGAGATCAAACTTTCACTGTTTGCTGATGATATGATATTATATTTAGAAAACCCCAAAGATTCAAACAAGAAACTCCTGGAACTGATAAATTCAGTAAAGTCTCAGGATACAAAATCAATACACAGAAATCAGAGGTCGAGAGAGGCCCAGAAGATGGCGGATGAGAAACACAGCCAGACAGAGTGTCTCTGAAGAAAAGACAGATTCTAGCAGAAATTAGAAGAAAGAAGCAAGAAGACGAGCCTACATCGGATGAGGGTCGGCAGGAGGAGTACCTGAGACCACGGGAGACTCCACGGGAGGAGGTCGCGGAGGAGAACTGGAAGCTGGGACCCCCGGAGCAGCCCAGAGACCAGCGGGAAGGGTAGGTGGATCTGCCGTTTCCCCTCCCCTGCATCCCGGACTGCTGGTGGGCTCCCCAGCA
>VSMD01005817.1:0-36708 GCA_008750895.1 Mirza zaza
TGGAATCAAAGTTAATTCTTTTTGGAATTCTATATATAAAAAAAGAATCGGGTGCAAACAGGGTTATTAAAACCCATGGTTAATCCCAACAGAGGAAAGCAGAGAGTGTGTATATGAGTGGTCAGACGGCGTGATATGTTTCTTCCTGATGACTTCTGACAGACTCAATTTGTCCAACCTGATCATCCCAGCTATACCCAGAGCCCGGCACGGTGAAAGTGCTAAATAAATTTAGTGGGATGAATGATCGGTATTTCTTTTTTCTAAGGCACTCTTGAATATAATCCATTTATATATTAATATATTCTTTCAAGTCAGCTGTCTTCCTGTGCCCAGGAAGAACTGGAAGTTAACTTTCACTTCCTCTGCAAGAGGAACGTGGCAGGGCTGCAAAGGAAACAGAGGTTTCACCACTTCAAGACCCAAAGAGACCCCGTTATACACTTGCAGAGTCAGAGATGCCTCCGGAATGGAGTAGATATTCCTTCTGAATTCCCACAATGCGAAACTAATAGCAAATATTAAACCAGAAACAAAATTGACTTGGATTCAGGACCAATTTTAATGCAAATCATGAAGAGTGGGTCTACTTCTTGAAATAGATCTTAGGAGAGACAAGTACGACCATCATGTCTCAAAAGTGATTTTACATCATAGAGTGTGCTACGTTACACATGTATTCTGAGATCCCCTTGCTTTCCCTGAATGCTAATTTCAATTTCCATATTTAAGAAACCTTCCACTCTTATCCCTTCTTCCTCCTCTTCCTTGTTCCCTTCCCATACTAATTAATGCCTAAGTCCTATTGATTCTGCCCTCTAAGAATAGTTCTTAAATCCTCCCATTTTTATTGTCTTCCCTAGCATTATGTTAGATCAAGTTACATTCATCTGTCATCTGGAGGTCACTGGGTTTTTTTTACATCCATTCTTGTCCCCTCTAATTTGTTTTCCACAAGTTACAATGTAAATTTGATCATTTTACCCTCCCAGTTAAAAGCCTTCAATGAGACACCATTGTTTTTAGTGTGAGGATCACAATCCTTAGTATGTCGTACAAGGCTCTGCAGGGTTGTCCTGCTGGCTCCCTCCTGCCACAGGTCCTTTGCACATGATATTTATTCTTCCTGGTCACTCTTCCCCTGGTTAATGTGAGGATCACAATCCTTAGTATGTCGTACAAGGCTCTGCAGGGTTGTCCTGCTGGCTCCCTCCTGCCACAGGTCCTTTGCACATGATATTTATTCTTCCTGGTCACTCTTCCCCTGGTTAATGTCTACCCATTTTTCAGATCTCAACTCCTTCCAAGTTTCTCGTTGAACTGATCACTGGTCTTGTAGACCAAACCTGGTCCCTCTGTCTACATTGTGTATGCAAATGTAAAAATTAGACATTAACTTGTGCATTTTGCAAGACTGCAAGTTCTTCCCTAGTATTCGCTTTCACCTTCTTTTTTGGTAATAGATCCCCCAATTTTTAACAGGGCAATTGATTTGAAAGCTTCTTTTACAGCTGGGTGTGGATGCATGATCAAATTATGGACAGAGACTTGTAAATGGACCTAGTGTGTCCATTTTCCAGGACATTCCCTTCTTTATATCTTTCGCCTTCCTCTGGCTGGAATGCAGACATGACGGCTAGAGACTGTGCCATCCTCTTGGACCATGAAGTGGAAGCCTTCCTCTGGCTGGAATGCAGACATGACGGCTAGAGACTGTGCCATCCTATTGGACCATGAAGTGGAAGCCACATGCTGGGGATAGTGAACAACGGGATGGAAGGAGCCTGGTCCCTGACACTGTGGGGCACTATATCAACACTGGACTACCCACACTGACATGAGAGAGAAGTAGCCTTCTATCTCGTTCAAGCCATCTTCTTTTTAGTTTATTTATTTCAACTTGCATTTGAATCTAATTCAAATGGTTTCAGTGTGAATAGTATGTGTTCCCCATCAGACTATAAGCTATATGAGGGCAGGGACCGTGTCTGTTTGGATGGCGTTTATATTCCTAGGACCCACTGGGATGCCTGGTATCTAGTAGACACTCAAATGAATATTTGTAGAAAGAAAAAAAGTGAGGAAATAAAGAAGCAAGGAAGTGATAACTCTTTTACTTTTTAGAATTTAAGAAAATTTCAAATATATCTTTTGTGGATAAAGTTGCAGTCAGATCTGCCAATCTAACCCAGATGGACTGAGCACTATTTATCTTATTAGACAAGGCTCAAAATTAGTCCCCTGGCTCTCTGCAAAGCAGAGCTAGGCAGGAGGGAAGTGGAAGACTTGTACTTCTTTCTAGTGGGATGAATGGCATATACAAAGAGACAGACATGAGAGGGGGACAATATAGTCGGCAGAGGCCAGGGCATGAGGGCCTATATATCATACCGAGAACAAGGCAGATCCTACCCTGGTAGCAATGAAGGTATATCAAATGATTTTTGTTTTTTTGTTATGATATTATGTAATGATATAATCTATTTAAGCAATATCATAGTGGTTGCTATGAGAAAGATAGATGGCAGGGAAGAGACATTAGAGACCCTCCAGTCAGTATGGGGTTAAATAATGATGAAAATGGGTGTTTGCAGTAATCATTAGTATTTTATCAATGTCCAGATTCCCTCTCTGGACATATAGTAGGATTGTACTTCTAGGCTTCCTTATGGTTTAGTGATGCCATGTGATCAGTTCTAGCAATTGAGTTGTGAGCATGAGTGATGTGTCTCACTTCCAGGTTAAACATCTAATTGCCAGCATGATACCCTCTGTGGTGTGCTTTCTTTCTGCCTTGGCAACCACCCATGTTCCTGACAGTGGCTGCTCTGTCTACCTGGGTCCCAGACTTAGGACAACATGGATCAGAGTCCCCAGCTAACACAAAAAGGACATGGAATGTGAGTGAAAAGTCAGTCCTTGAAACTGCTGAGATCTTAGGGTTGTTTGTTACAGCAGCATATCTTAACCTGTCCTGACTGATACATCAATCGGTGTCCACTTTTGACAATGCTTTGGGCATTGGCCACGAGACAAATACACAACTGAGATAGAATAAAACATTTTGAGATCAATAAAACAGAAGATAAAGTTTTAAAATATTGTCCTCTCCATTTTCTAAAATTAACAATCAAAATCACTCCATTTTCTTGACAAAGCTCTGATGCCAACTTCTAGAAATGTTATTAGAAACCCTGGTTACCATCAAATTAACTAATCATTGAAGAGCAGTTCTAAAAATGACATCATTTAAAGCCATGCATTTGTTTTCACTTTCCATGGTGACTTGAGTTTTCTGAATAACCTGATTCAAGTAATATTTCTTGAGTATTCCTGATATGCCAATCAGAGTGTTGGATGTGAGGGTACAAACAGCAGTAGCACAAAGGCCATGCCTTTTGGGTGCTCACAGTCTGGAAGCAGAGATAGGCACATAAACAAAAATTAGTTAATCTTTGTAGCTCAGTTTTCTCATTATTAGACGGGGATAATTATAGTACCTGCCTCCTGAGTTGCTGTGAGCATTGAATGTAAAACAGAAACATAGGATGTACTTCATACATGCTAGACAAACAAAGAAATATGGAGCAATCAGGGTTATTATGGAAGAATTTATAAGGTGTCACGAGCACCCAAGGAGGAGGAATTAACTAAAGAATGGTGGAATAGTGTACACTACACCTGCCATCACTCTCATATCCCATCAGTCCATCTTGGGTTCCCCTGAAGCTCCATGGACATTTCCTCTGCATGCTGAGAGCTTTCTTCCTCTCTGCCTCTGTGCCTGGAGAAGAGCTTTTGGTAGCACCAGTGTGGGTCTTGCTCAGCTTGTGCTTAGGACAGCCTGGAAGTGCCGGGGATTTGTCACCCCCAGAGGCAACTCTCAACCGATGAGGGAAAGAGTTGGCAGATAGATACCCAGCTTCCCTGTCCCCCAGTGGGCCTATGCCAGGCATACCCACACACTCTGCACAGTCCCTCAGAGGGCCTTGGCAGGACCCAGCCCAGTTGCCCACAGCAGTAACCACTGACTAATACACACACTTCATTAATTTTTTTCCCTTCCCCTCTCACTTTCTCCACTCTCTTACCTGTGCCCATTAACCCAAGCTCTTGTCACAAGTTGTGCTTTTGAGGGCATTCAAATTGTAGGCAGGGAGGGAAAAGTGGGAGAAGGAAGCTACAGAAAAGAAGTGACACTTGAGATGGGCTTTGAAAGACAATTAGGAGTTCACCAGGTGGGAAGGTGGGAAGGGCTTAACCAGGAGCACAAAGGGGCAAAGGCATGGAGCGTCGAGGGACATGTGGAGCCTGGAATATTCCAGAGTCACTGAAGCACAGGGCTCACAGGGGCAGAGGCAGCAGACGAGCATGGAGAGCTCATTAAGGGGCAGCTCAAGTAAAGCCTTGCTTGAGGGGTGTGTTAAAAGATGAGAAATACTCCTGCGTTGCACAATGACATCTATTTGAGAGCCATTAAAACCCTTTATTGGAAGCTTTTCCCTTGAGTCCTGCTCCTCATCTGAGTAACTACAGGCTTAGAGTCATTAAACAGAATGTGCACTGGGGCCAGATGGGTTTAGTCACACCTGACTCTAGGATTCCACCGAGACCCCTTGCCTCTCCGTGGCTTCAGCGAGCCAGCCAAACTGTGACACAAAGCTTTTGGCGTTTTAGACAAAGCCATTGTCTTCTGCAGCAACACCAGAAACAAAGATACATTTACTCAGCGCAGATTCAACGCTAGTGCACCTTACCTTAGCCGGATGTGCAGTTCTCTTCTGAGTCCAAGAGAGGGTCTTTGTGCAGAGGATCCCTGGGAAATGATGCCCTGACTGGGGTCTGATGGACCAGCGGATGCAGATTGAGCAATACCCTTCTCTGCTTTTGGGATGTTGAGAAACTCAGACGATCCTGGTGAAATTGCCAATGTTCGTTCAATGATTCTGTTTCCATATTTAAGTTCATTTGTTTTTGTACTCCTCTTGGTAGCTACTCATGTTTTTACCATCATTTCCAAGGATCTGAGGATTATAAAACAGCACACCAATGGCAGCTGCTGTCAATGTCCTGCCCATGTACCCTTGGCTTGTACGATGACCTGACTTCCAACTGCCCGTGGGCTTACTTGGGGGGTTGGAGCCCACTCTGCCCAAACCTAGGAGGCCGCATGCCAGGGAATTAATGCCTACCCCCTGCAGTAGCTCTCAGCAAACAGCAAGTGAGAGCTCAAGGATAAATACTCCAGTGCCTTCTCCCTTCAAAAAGGATGACTCCGAGGTGCATCTTCTACAATGACTTCTAGGTCTGCCCACTGGAGCCTTCCTTTCCCTGTTCTACTTCCTCACCCCCTGTCAGTGCCCTCTGGCATCATCTCTCAAATAAACTACTTGCACTCAACTCCTGGTCCCAGGGTTTCCCGGGGAACCCAAACTTAGGCAATCATCATCCGTTGGTCTTTCCATTTTAGTGCCAGCTCTCACAATGCTTTGTTTTGTGAGGATGAAAATTAGTGCCGTTTTAAGAATCATTTTGGTATTTATTGGTTAGGGTTACTTATGTCATAACAATGTGCTGTAGAGGTGGATTTGGGCGAGGAGGGCAGAGTTACTGCAGTACTGACTGGGAAGAGAGTCCCTTAAAAATGCATACTGGGAAGACAGATATGGCTCGCTGGTTAACTAAAAAGCCAGAAAAAAAGGTGATGATAGACAAATATAAATAAAGATGTATCTGCACTAAGAAAAGAGCAGTTTCTGACTTTCCCTTCTCTAGGACTACAACATAATGTACTGGCCATAGGTGATGACTCGTCATTGGTTCATGTCAACTGGAGCAACCTCGTTTCCATCACTTCTGTCCTTTGCAGGTAAGAGTGGCCCTGTGACTAGTTCTAGCCAATGCGATGTCAGAAAAACCTCTCTGGGGGATTCTAGCAAGGCTTTTGATTTTCTGATGAAAAAGGGAGAGGGTAGGCTGTCACTGCTCCATCTTCCTTTTATTTTTTGTTAGTTTTTTTGTGAGTTAATGTAGATGTGATACACCTAATGGGTACAGTGCATGCTGTCTGGGGGATGGGCACTCTTGCAGTCTTCACTTCGGGGTGCAAAGACGATTTATGTGACCAAAGTATTTGTACCCCCATAGTATTCTGAAATTTAAAAAAAACCTTGAAAAATAAATAAAATGTAAATAAACTGGTACATAGAAATTGATTAATAAAAAAAATGTAGATGTAATACCTGGAAGTGCAGCAGGCATCTTGCAGTCATGAGGCAACTAGCCCCCATGCTAAGAATTGCAAGGTGGAAAAAGACAGAAAGAGCCTGTCTAAGCGTTAGCCTGGGCTGCTCATATGTGAAACACCTGTTACAGAGAAAAATAAACTTCTATTTGTGTAAGCAACTTCTAGTGGAGTTTTCTGTTACCTGCAAACTGAGACACTCCTGAATCCTAAAAATATTATGTCAAGTTAAATCCTCATGTCCTTTTAAAATTATTAGTATATGCGATTCTGTGGCAGTGACAACTAATTAGAAGCATAGTTAACTCAATAAAATCTTAATTAAGTAGAATTAAGTTTTGAGAAGACCCACAGTTCAACGTTCACTTAAGCTGCAGAAAGTATGGTAATTAGTTGATTCATTAATTAGGAAGAGCTACATATTAAAAGACTGCTGCTATAAGTGGTCAGTAACTCAATCTGATTGCTAGAAATAGTCAATTTTCAGGGAATACTCAAAGATTATACTGCATTATAGATTATTCCCAGTACTCCTGTATAGATATAAAGTATATATAAGCTTATGTCCAGTACAGAAAAGGTATATTTTGTTCCTAGATAACATAAAGACTATTTTGCATTTTTTAAAATCCTTTAAGAATATATCTTGGAAATTGCTCCATATCAGTTCAGAGAGAGTTTTCTCACATTTTCTTTTTTCTTTCTTTTTTTTTTTTTTTTTTACAGCTGCACAGTATTATCTCATGGTCTATTCAACTACTCTCCTATGGATGGCAATTATGGACTGAATGATGCCCCCCAGTACCTAAGATTGTGACTATATTTGGAGATAGGCCTTTACAGGGGCAATTAAGGTTAATGAGGTCATAAGGGTGTGGCCTTTTTAAACACCAGTATGCTGGGTGTCCTCACTTATAAGAAGAGGAAGAGACACCAGAGGAAAGGTCATGTGAGGACACAGCACGCAGAAAGCCTAGTCAAGCCAAGGAGAGAGGTCAGGAGAAACCAATCCTGCTGACACCTCAATCTTGGACTTTCCGGCCTCTAGAACTGCGAGAAAATAAATGTCTATTGTTTAAGCCACCCAGCCTGTGGCATTTTGTTATGGCAGCATTAGAGAAATAATAGAATGGATATTTTAGGTTGTTTCCAATATTTTTATTATTATAATTAGTGCTATAATGAATAATTGTATAAAGTGACATTTCATATTTTTAGAGATACGTTCTCAGGATAATTCCCAAGGAAGAATTATTGGATCAAAGGCTAAATGCATAGGGACAACGGTCTTGTTAGATATTGCCAAAGTCCCCTCCCTAGGGACTCCTCCACTTTGCTGTCCCAATAGCAATATATGCCAGTGCCTGATATCCCCACAGTCTTATCAGCAGGCTGTGTTGTTAAAATTCTAAATTTTCACTAATATGATAGGTGAAATGTCATTTCAGTATGTTAGATTACATTTCTTTTCAGAATATAAGGGCTGCTGGTAAATCTTTTTTTCAAAATATAAGGGCCACTGGTAAATCTTGTTCTGTGAACTGTCTGCACATGTCATCCGCCTATTTTTCTATTGTATTTCTACTTTCTTTTCCCTATTTTAAAGAGCTCTCTATGCCTACATAAGTGTGTGTGTGTATATATATATATATATATATGAATAGGAATTATTTTTATCTGTAATATATGTTGCAAATATTTCTTCTCAGTTTTCCCTTATCTTTTGACTTCATTGCAAAAATTTTTATTTTGAAAGCATGTTAAACCTACAGAAAAGTGGCAGTGGCCAGAATAGTATAAAAAATTACTTTATACCCTTTACCTAGATTCTTTAATTGTTGACTTTCATCACATCCATCTCATTTGCTTTATTTTTCTCTCATTCTGAATATTTGAGAGTAAATTGCAAATAACGAACCCCTTTCCCCCTCAAATGCTTCAATGTGAAATTTCCACCACAGAAAATTTTAAGTTGATGCACTTGCTTAATCTGAAGATTTATTCACATCTTGCCAATTGTTCCCATAATATCCTTTACAGATTTTTTTTTTTGGTCTAGGTTCAATCCAGGACCATGCTTTGCTTTTAGCTTTCATATCTCTTTAGTCTTCTTTAATCTAGTATAGTTTCTCAGCTTTTCGTCTTTCATGACATTGAAATCTTTAAGAAGCACAAGTCATTCATTTTGAGTAGTGTTCTTCAATGTGGGCTTGTCTGATATTTCCTCATGGTTAGATGCAGATTTTGCATTAGTAGCAGGAACAGCACAGAGTGATGGTCTTGGTCTGTCTGTCCTGGTGCGGCACACAAGAGCCGCATGATGTTGACCCAACTATTGGTGATGGTGACCTAGATCACCTGGTTCAAGTGGTAACTACCCACTTTCCCTGTTGTCAAGTCACTATTTTCCCTTTGTAATTTATAAGCAATTTGTAGGGTGCTACTTTGAGACTGTGTAAGTATACTTTTCCTTGTCAAACTCTTGAACACAAGTTTTAGCCTCCATAAATGATTTTTGCCTCAATTAACATTATGATGTTTGCAACATAGTGATTTTCTAATTCCATCATTTCTTCTGTAGTTACTAGTTATCAATCTACTATTAGGGAATGCTTTTCCTTATCTATCTGTCTGTCTGTCTCTATATCTATCTATCTACTTATCTATTTATTTGTTTAAAGTCTGCACCGACTCATGGATTCCTGTTTTATTCAATGAGCTATACTCCATTACTATCATTATTTATTTTAATGTATCACAAGCATTTTTTTTTTTTTGGACAGAGTCTTGTTCTGTCACCTCAGGTGGAGTGGAGTGGTGTCATCATAGCTCACTGCAACCTCCAACTCCTGGGGCTCAAGCCATCCTCCTGCCTCAGTCTCCTGAGTAGCTGGGACTACAGGCACACACCACAATGCCTGGCTAATTTTTCTATTTTTGGTAGATACAGGGGTCTTGCTCTTACTCAGGCTTGTCTCGAACTCTTGAGCTTGAGCAATCCTCTGGCCTTGGCCTCCCAGAGTGCTAGGGTTACAGGAGTGAGCCACCACGCCCAGTCACAAGCATTTTTGATACCCATGAACTCTCTCATTTCCTGATTGCTTTTTCTTTTTACAAGTGTTGTCATTGGTTGAAATGGGGGTTATTTAAAAATCTTCACTTCTTCTGCATAATTGGTTTTTCTATCTTTTCCTCTTTCTTTTCCAAATGGTTTCTTGCAAATGGCAGAGCTTTCTTGGTTGTCCCTTCATCTTAAAAAATAAAGGATCATACAAACTAATCAGATGGCTGGTGATTTCCTCTTTGGTCCTGTGGGTCTCTTTCCTAAGAGGCCCCTCCCTAAATGTGACTTCATGAACATTATTGTCTCCAGGTATACTGGCTAGGTGTGCTGATGGCATCTTTGCTTTAGGATATGAGCTTGGGGAAATGACCACTACTGAAAACCCTCTTTGAGAATTACAAGGGCTTTGCCGTGGGACTCCAGCCTCATACTTTGGAAACTTCTGTGCTAGCTTTAGCTGATGTCGCTCCCACGTTTGGTCTGAAGATGAACCCACGGCAGCTGATTCTCCTGCAGCAACGTGAGTGGGCGAGGGGAGTGGCTATGCATGTGAGTGGCAGGGTGGGGGGTGTACGGGAAGTTGGCACAGCTTTGCCACAGGCAGTCTTCCAACTCACAGTTCCTCCAACAGTTTACCATCCCACCTCCCACGACAGCTCTCTGTACCTGGGGACTCCAGGCTTCCAGTACTCCTGGGGGCCCTTGGGGCTGATGGGCTCCAGGCTGAGTGGCAGTCTTCATTCTGGCAGTGGGGAGGGTCCCCCATCTGTCTGTAGATGTGCTCCTGTTTGCTGTCTGCCATCCAGAAATCCATTAATAACTCTCATGCGATGATAAATCCACTCCCACTCTCCAGACTCTTGGGGGTTTATTTCTGCTGGAACTTCTGTATCATAATTTCAATAGAATTTAGGGAGAGAGTGGGGAGACAAATGCATGTGGTCCCCTTATCTGACCTAGAAGCCCATATTTTTATAAGATGGTGTAGTGTCAGCAGCATTTGACTGGGAGGTTGGAGAACACAGTATTTGTCCTAATTCCATTGCCATCTACAACACCATGTTCTTATACTCCTTTTCCTCAACAGTCCCTTATAGCTCCAACATTTCAAGATTCTCTAGGGAAAATGTTCCCATATGGCTGACACCCATTGGATCTGTGAGCCTGCTCCTCGACATTTCCTCCTGCCACAGTGATGAATCAAAATGAACATTGTGTCACCTTCCTCTTTCCCACAGTCTAAGAACATTCAAAAGTTTTAAGTAGGAAGAGAATCAGGAGCAAATTTTTTAGTGAGAACTGAGGGCTGAGAAGTCTCAAAATGATACAAAATCCTTTCCACCCACTTCCTACTTTAAAATCCCCTGCTAACAGCAGTAGCCTCTGCTCTTACTTAAGACCTGTTATGTGGGCCATGATAAGACCCACCGCAAGGGTCATGGGCAAAACCACTGTAAAAAGTGGGCTAACAAAAGAAAAGCATAACAAATTTATTTAACCAAAATTATACTTGACACAGGAGACTTCAGAAATGAACAAAGAAAGACTCAAAGAAAATGGTCTGTTTTTATGCTCAGGTTTGATGAAGAATGGATAACCATATAGAAATGTAATTGGACAAAAAGCATATGATCTCATGAGATAATAGATTATGGAGTGGAGGTGTCCCAAGCAAGTCTTGTCTGTTTAGAGTCTTTGTGGCCTCTCTGTGTAGCATTCCTTCCACCTGGGAAGGGAGCAGGACCTCCTGAAATGAAGGTCTTGAAGGGAGAAGGGAGAGAGTGGAACTGTCTAGGTTTCATGGCTTGCTTTGAGGAGATGGGTTCTAGTTTCCCTGACCCACTTTGGGAAAAGGAATTCTCATTTCTGTAACTTACTTTGAGGGAGAAAGAGGAATGGGAGACGGGAGGGTAGGAGAAGATCAGAGAGAAACTTTGTTTCTGAGGCCTGCTAATCTTCTTTAGTTCGAAGTACTCAGCATGCCAAAGCACATACTTTGTGGTATCATTTTCTGAGCCCCAATACTCTCTTTCCTAGAAACAAGGAGACACTAAAAAGCCTTAAGTGAAAATACTAGGCACGGGAAGTAGCAGAAGCAAAGTTACCTGGTGGTGGCACAGTGGTGAGAAGGTATTCGTTCATCCAAAGAGAAGCTACTAGGGCCCAAGGACATTAAAAACACAGCCCTTCTCCTCCAGGAATCTGCAGTTTCATCAATCAGATTTCGAGTCGTGGAGCCAAATTGGAAAGAAGCTGTCAAGTGTTTGCTGCTCTAGATAAACGTGAGGATGCGTGGGATCTCACTTGGTCGAGACTGTAGCCTAAAGGGGCGCCGCCTGTTATTGCCAAAAATCTGCCAAAGACTAAAATGAAAGATGAGGATCTCATCAAGAAAAAGTCCTTGAAGCACAGGGCACAGATAGGAGCCACTTCACAGGGAAGGAAGTGTGCCAAGATGGTGTGCCAAGATGCAGGAAGAATGGACATGGTAGTCAAAACCAACATCTCAGCTCACCTTGCGCTATTTGCCCATTTAGAGGCTCGCGAAAGTTATTTAGAGATGGCTGGATCCTTTGCAGAACATTTGTTTGAAGATAGGCTATTATTTATGATGGTGTTTACTATTGTTTATAATTTTTCTAAAGTTAGGTACGGTTTATTTGAGCTAGTTTTAGCATTTGCCCCAGGTATCTCTTGCTGCATAACAAACCATCCCAAAATCTGGAGGCTTGCAAAACCAACCATTGGATTATATCTTATGATTTTGTGGCCAGAAATTTGCCTAAGACTCAGCTGGGAAATTCTCTTATTTCACATGACCTCAACCGAGGTCACTTGGTGACCTCAGCAGTGGTATTCATTTGGCGCTGGCCTGCAGTGTCCAGAACAGCTTCATTCCTATGTCTGGTGCCGTGGTGATGGATGGAAGACTGTGTCCAGCTGGAACTGTTAACAGCAATGCCCACATGCGATTGCTCCAGCATGGTAGTCTCAGAGTAATTGGACTTCTTACTTGGTGGCTCTGGGCTCCAAGAGAAAGTGTTCAAAGAGATGGGAAGTAAAATCAGCCAGTGCCTTAAGGCTGAGCCAAGATACTGCCACAGCATCACCTCCTCTGTATTCTGTACAGTCACAGTCACAGAGCTGCCCAGATATAGAACACACTTCTTAATGCAAGAAGTATCAAAGAATTTGTGGCCATTTTAAACCACCATAGCACTAAAGAGGAGACTAGAGAGCAGCATGCTGCACTATCCCACTGACAGTGTGTCCAACAAACCCTCCAGTTCACCCTGGACTATGGGTTTTTCTGGAACTTTCAGGGCTAAAACCAGGACCATGCCAGGTGAACTAGATCAGTTGGTCACTCTACCTGCTCAGCCCCATTCCTGATTCACCTTGACTTTGACAGACATGGAGATTCTTCCCGTTTTTGCTTTCTGGTGTCTTCTTGTAGAAGATGTATGTTTGGGTGGGAGTGTGGTTCAAAGAGACACCTCAGGAAACAGCTTTCCGAGACTGTGGTTGGCAAATATAGGTACTTCCAAGTAAGGAGAGAAAAATGTAGCATGGTAGAAAATGGAAATCAAAGAAGGAATGTCCCACACTACCTTTCCTATAGTCACTGTCAGAGCTTAACATTTTAATCATTTTCACATGGCTTGCATTTTGTTTGCATTTCCCTGATCCCTCATTAGCAAAGTGTCCAGGGCTGGATGAATATCTCAGTATAGTAGAAAAGCAGAAAATATAGCTTCAAATTCTTTCTTTGCCACACCTAATAGTAATGTGACTTTAAGGAAGTCCCTAACCTCTCTGAATACTAGTTCCCTCATCTCAAAAGCAGGGATGATTTTACCCTACTTGTCTACCTCTGATGATTGATGTGTACATCAAGGGAAAAATCAAGGGCTGGGCATGGTGGCTCATGCCTGTAATCTTGGCATTTTGGGAGGCCAAAGTGAGAAGATTGCTTGAGGCCAGGAGTTTGAGACCAGCCTAAGCAAGAATGAGACCCTGTCTCTATGTAAAATAGAAAAAATTAGCCTGGTGTGGTGGTGGTGTGTGACTATAGTCCCGGCTACTTGGGAGGCTGAGGCAGGAGGATCTCTGGAGCCCAGGAGTGGGAGGTTGCAGTGAACTATAATGACATCACTGCACTCCAGCCTGGGTGATACAGCAGGACCCTGCCTTAAAAAAAAGAAGAAAAGAAAAAAGAAAAAGAAAAGAAAAAAATGAAAAAGTTATACTTTTTAACATTTTTATCAATGACTTGTAAATGAGCCCAGATGGTATAACAGAATTTTTAGGTCATATGCAGCTTTGGTGGGAATGCTAATACACCAGATAATGCTCAATACCATAAAGATTCAACATGCTGAATAGATGTGATAAATTTAATGAGATTAACAGAGAAAATGAAACATTTTGAACTTTAGTCTTTAAAAAAAACACCCAAAAAAAACCCTCCAGTACAGAATGAGGAACATGGATTAGTAGCAACACATAGGAAAGGATCTGGGAGTTTTAGTTGATGGCAGGGTGGGTATGAGTCAACAGTACCACATGACTACCTGAAATAAAAGCCCAAGCAGCCCTGGGCTGATTAAAGGGTGTACAGAACTAGATCAAAAGGGGTGCTCATCATCTTCTAATCAAAATAGAGGAGCCCCATCTACAGTATATACCCATTTGAGAGTCTTGACACTTCAAAGGAATTAAGAAAACAACCAAAGGCTGCTCAGAGAAAAATGTACAAGATGGAATGAGAATCAAAACTTGGAATGGTTAGCTAAAGGATCAAAAACTCCTGTGTGACTAGACAGACTCTTTAAATACACTGGAAGTAACAGATTCATTCTGTGTAGTCCCAAGGACAGAGGATTAAGTACAAAGTGTAGGAGTCCCAGGGAAGCAGACTTTAATTATTACAAAGGAATATTGACTCCCACAGAATTGAGGCCATGATGTTGTCCAGGTGTTATGAATGTCCTCAGCAAAGCTCATGCTAAAATTTAATTGTCATTCTAACAATATTATGAGGTAAGGTCTTTAAGAGGTGATTAGGTCATGAGCATTCCACCCTCATGAATGGATTAATGCTGTTTTTGCAGGAGTGCGATAGTTAGTGTGGCAGTGGGCTCCTAATAAAAGGATATGTTTGGCTCCCATTTGCTGTCTCTGTCTCATGCACTCACTTCTGCCTTCCACCCTTCTGCCATGGGATAACCCTCACCAGACGCGAGTACCATGCTCTTGGACTTCCCAGCCTCCAGAACCATGAGTTGAATTAACTTCTTTTCTTTATAAATTATTCAGTTTGTGGTATTCTGTTATAGCAACAGAAAACAGATTAAATTTATTTTTTAAAGAAATTATCCAGTCTGGGGTACTCTGTTACAGCAACAGAGAATGGACTTAGACAAAAGATTGGTACCAAGAAGTGGGGCCATTTCTATAACAAAACCTGAAAATATGGAAGCAGCTTTGAAACTGGGTTATGGGCAGAGGCCAGAAGAATTTGGAGAAGTTGGCTATCAAAACCTTGCATTGCTGTCAATGGAGCATTAAGGGTGATATTCTGGTGAGGGCACAGAAAAAAAGAAAGCTAGGAAAGTTCTCTTCTTAGAGATTATTTAAGTGGTCATGACCAAAATGTTGACAGAAATATTACAATAAAAGCCATTCTGACAAGGTCTCAGATGGAACTAAGGAACAAGGTGTTGAAAACTGGATCAAATGTCATCCTTGTCATAAAATAGCAAAGAACTTGGCTGAACTGTGTCCATGTCCAAGGGCTTTATAGAAGGTGGAACTTAAGAGTGATGAACTACGATGAGGCAAAAGAAATATCTAAAGCAGTAAAGCATTCAGACTGATACCCGGTTACTTTTAACCACTTATAGTAAGCTAGAGAAAAGGAATAATTTAAAGACAGAATTTGTCATTAAAAGGGAAGCAGAGTGAAAAGATTTGGAAAATTCACAGCCTGGCCATATAAAGAACAAAAAAGCATGCAAGAGTGTGGCCAAAGACCAGTTGCTAAAGAGATTAGCATGGATAGAAGGAAGCCAGGTGCTATTCATCAAGACAGTGGGAGAAAGACCCTGAAGGCATCTCAGAGATCTTCAAAGTGCCTCTCCTCTCACAAGGCCAGAGCTCTAGGAGGGCAGAATAATTTCAGTTGGGAGGCCCGGTTAGCCCTTCACAGGCTCACTGCCCAGGGCTGCCTTGGGACTCTGTTCCCCGTTATTCTCTGTGTTCTGGGAATACAGCTCCAGCTATGGCTCAGGTGGGGCTGCTCTGGAAGGTATAAGTGGTACGTTTTGGTGGCATCTACATAGTGCTAATTCTGCAAGTGCACAGATTGCAAGAGCTGTGAAGGCATGGCTTCCTCCACCAAGATTTCAAAGAATGCTGGGAACCACATGGAAGCCCAAGCAGAGACCTGCCACAGAGGTTGAATCACTGCAGAGAGCCCCTAATAGGGCAATGCCAAGTGGAAACGTGGGTTTGGAGCCACCACCCACTAGGGCAATGCCTAATGGAGCCGTGGAGTTGGCACCAGCTCAAGACGCCAGAACTGTAGAGCTACTAGCATGCAATGCCAGCCCGGGAAGCTGCAGACACGAGACGAGACTTCAATCTTCACACCAGTGTGCCTAGGAAGCAGGACATAGAATCAAAGATTATTCTCCAGCTTTAAGACTTCATATAAGCCCTACTGGGTTTCAGACTTACTTAGGATCTATTACTCTTTTCTTCTTGCCCACTTCTCCATTTTGGAGCAGGAATGTTTATCATATCCCGTCACTGAATTTAGGAAGTAGATAACTTATTTTGATGTCACAGGCTCACCGGTGGAAGAAGTAGCCTTGGGACTCATCATGCTTTGAGTCTCACCCATATTTGATTTAGATGAGACACCGGACTTTGGACTTTTGAGCTGATGCTAGAACAAGTTAAGGCTTTTGGGGCTTTGGGGATGGAATGAATGTATTTTGTATGTGAGAAGGACATGAGTTTTGGGGGACTAAGGGTTGAATGTACTCTCCAAAACTCATATTGAAATTTAATTGCTGTTGTAACCGTATTACAAGGTGGAGATTTTAAGAAGTGGACTACTGTCATTATTGGTGGAGTGGGTTAGTTATCCTGGGAATGGGCTTCTGATAAAAGAATAAGTTTGGTCCCCATTTGCTCTGTCTTGTGTTCTCACTTCCATCTTCTGTCTTTCTGAGGGATGACCTTCACCAGACACTGGCACCATACCCTTGGACTTTCCAGCCTCTAGAACTGTGAGCCAAAAAAAAAAAAAATCTTTTCTTTACAAATTACCCAGTCTATGATATTCTGTTAAAGCAACAGAAAATGAATTAATATACCAGGCCATGGGGCTTCCCTTGGTGCAGGGCATAGAATGAGATCGCTGGGCATTAGAGCACTAGACAGCTGTTCCCATATATATCCCATCCAATATGGTTTTTTTAAATGTTATTTTGCCATCCCTCCAATCAGGGGTCAGGTCTATATTCTTTCCCCTTAAATATGAGCAAATCTTGGAACTATCTTGACCAGAAGATAAAATGATCCTATGTGACTTCTGAGGGTAAGTCATAAAAAGTATACATCTTTCACCTGACATGGTCTCTCAGTACTCTAACCCTTGGAACCCAGTCACCCTGCTATAAGCTAAGCAGCCACATAGAAAGGCCACATGCATATGTTCTAGCTACAGTCCCAGCTATTTAAATCTTTCCAGCCTACAACCAGCATCAACCCCTAGACGTCTTCCATCTTTCTATACTTTGTAGCTAAGGGCCAGGGATTATAAAGCAGAGATGAGCCAATCTTGCTACGCTCTGTCTGAATTCTTGACCCATAGAAGCCATAAGTATAATAAATGGTTGTTTTTACACTACTATACTTTGGAGTAATTTGTTATAGCAAACAAAGTAACTGGAAAAGAGGGTTCCTGCCCAAATAGTATTGTGACCCCGCTCCCCATCCAGGAGAAAGTGGAAGGGAGTCTGAATGACAGCCAGGACTGGAAGAATGGGGTATCCAGGCTGGGCAAGGGTGCTGCAAGAATAAAGTAAGGGGCAGGATATGGAACAGATGGGATCAGAGGACTCAGGAATTGAATGTGAGAACTTGAGGACTCTGGGCATGCAGTGAGTGAGCATACACTTTGCAAAGAGCCTGGTCTGCCTTGCACGAGGAGTGGCTCCATATCAGTGAGGTAGAGGAGGCTACCTTGGAAGGCAGATGGAGGGTTTCAGCATATGCTATGGGGAAGATTTGAATATCAGATGGTTGGCTGGACTAGATGATAACCTTAATTTCCCTTTAATTCTGAAATTCTCTGAGGGAGTTCTTAGACATTACAAAACACAGTGCAGATAGTATTATCATTATTGTGAATGCATGCCTTGTGGATCCAATGATAAGAGGCTTAATAGAAATATGTGGGTATCTGAAAGCAAGACGAGAGCTAAATTATTCTAATACGGTTGTTGGAGGCACAACCAAATTCCCCTGGTGTAGGTGACAAGATACACTCCCACTACTCTATCCACACTGCTCTGACCTTGAGTCATACATTAGATTTTTGCCCTCAAGGAGTAAGTTCCTAGCAAAGGCAAAGAGGAGGTGAGGAACAAGAGAGGCCAGGTGTGGTGGCTCACGCCTGTAATCCTAGCACTCTGGGAGGCCGAGGCGGGAGGATCGTTTGAGCTCAGGAGTTTGAGACCAGCCTGAGCAAGAGCAAGACCCCATCTCTACTAAAAATAGAAAGAAATTACTTGGACAGCAAAAAATATATAGAAAAATCTTAGCCGAGCATGGTGGCACATGCCTATCGTCCCAGCTACTCGGGAGGCTAAGGCAGGAGGATCGCTTGAGCCCAGGAGTTCAAGGTTGCTGTGAGCTAGGCTGATGCCACAGCATTTTAGCCCGGTCAACAGAGTGAGACTCTGTCTCAAAAAGACAAAAAAAAAAAGAGAGTGAGGAACAAAAGAGAAGTCTGTGTGGAAATCAGTTGACATCTCAGCCAAGCACTTAGTCATAAGGAAGAGGTAGCCCCAGTGCCTGAGGCCATATTTGTGGAACTCGTTATACATAATTGGGACAATAAGCGGAAAGACCACCAGCATAAAGTACCGGCTGTTGCCCTATGCTCTCCAAATAGGCCATTATAGCTCTATTGATCCATTTATTGCAATAGCTTTTAATTATTTGTTCAGTTGGACTGACTTTTTAACTTCTAAAGAGTGGAGATCAAATATCTTTATGTCCCCAGTGATTAACATAATACCTGAAAGAGAGCAGCAACTCAATATTTGTTTGATGAATGGGTAGATAGAGTGAATAGCTGGCTGGCTGGCTGAATGGATAAATGATGGATGAATGGATGAACGGATGGACGGATGGCAATTCCTCTCGGATCCTCGAAGGCTGGCAAGCTTACTGTACGAGTGTGGACTTGCTATTCCGGTACTTAGAAATTTTGAAGGGAACTTTCCTATTGTGTTAAAATTGAAAGAACTCTATTTTTTTTTTCAGCTTTTGCTTATCTCCTAATGACTGTATCTCTAGAAAGCAGATCCTAAGGCAGCTGTGTGCCAATAGGTTATTAGAGAGGTGGTCCCAGGAAGCACCCACAAAGGAGAGAAGCAGTGAGACAGGCCAGGGGAGGGGACTTAATAGGTTTGCTGCTCTGAGTAGGTTTGCTCAGTTTTTGTGTGAATCTCTGAGAAAGAGTGTAGAAGGCAGCTCGGAGTCGGCTCATCCAAGGGGAAAGGGAGCCGAGGGGCTATTTATCTACCAACTCCCACCTCTTACTGGGTGAGGGCAGTTCCTGGAAGCTTAACTGCCAGCATTTCTGGTCTGCCCCACATGGCGGCAAAAGAAGTACCTATGGCTGAAGAAAGGAGAGTTATGAGAACTTGGGGCTTGCAACCGTCCACCTAGGGGTAAGGTGAGTGCTGAGGCACTGACAACTTTCTCCACAGGTTCCCTCCCACTTAGGCCCTAAGCCCTGATCATGTGTCTTGGGGACAGAGAAGTTAAGGCTCCTGAGTTCCAGACCACTCTGTGGTTTTGGGCTAAGGGATATTTCGGATATTTCCTGATGGCAAGGAGATCGAGGTCAATCCTGTGTCATCTTCGCTCCGATCCATTTGGGTACTATGGAAGCTACACAATTCCTTGTTGTCATTTTTTCAAGCTTTATACTACTGTATCTTCTTTCTGCTCGTGCTGTACGTATGCCTCCATTAAGTCTTCATCTTGTGTATGGCTATAATTTTTGTTTTAAATCAAAATGTTGTTCACTAAAATCCTTTTGCTTTTGCAAGCTTCCTTGTCGTCCATCCACTCTTCCACCTTTCACAGTGTGGAAGAGACCTGGGAAGGCCCAATGCTGGTAGAGAAACTGAGGATCAGGAACAGGAAATAATTTACATAAGATCACCTTGCAAGATTAAAGCAGAGCTAGGATTAGAGTTCAAGTCTCTAGGCTTCTAGAGCCAAATCCAGCCCACTTCCTGGTTTTGTAAGCATGGCTTAATTAGGATGTTCATTATAATAATATATTACCTATGACTTCTTTCATGTACAACAGCAAAGTTGAGTGGTTCCAACAGAGGTGGTCTGTGGCCCACAAAGCCAAAGTATTACTATCTGGCTCTTTACAGAAAATGTTCACCATGTTCTAGGTCATTGTTTATTCCATTATCCCCCAATTCCTAACTATTACATTATATATAGTCAAAGTGTCCTCTCGCTACAGTCTCTCATTTAGACTTCACAGTTAACCCATAAACGTATGCAGTTGTCCCCATTTTATAGATGAGAAGACTAAGCCACAGGAAGGTGAAGTGGCTTGCCCAAGATCACACTGCTGGTTAAGAGGCAGAAGCAAGATTAAAATCCACATCTTCTAACTTCAAGTCTAGCGTTGTCCCACCCAGCCTCTGTTCTTCAGGCTCTGTGGTGCCTGCCCTTACTTTAACTTCTAAACACCCATCCATTCAAGCAAGAGCCTCCCTCCATAGCTGCATTGCTTTCTATGTCGAGTGAGTAATCTTAGGTATATATCTCTCATGTTTTTCTTGTTGCCTTCAACCCAAACCAACATGTAGCTCTAGTATAAGATAAATTATAAGTGTCCAGGAACAAAGCCATAAATTTTGATAAAGTAGGTGGCTGTTTTTTATAAACTGTAGTTTATTGAGGTAGAAATGTAAGCCTTTCCAGCGCAGAGGACTGTGAAGATTTATTTGTAGCACACTCGGATAGAACTAGATCTCACTGGCTAAGGAAATATTCTAGAAGGGTTCAGTGTATCCAGTTGAGACCATTCCAAGCCACGGCATTTTTTCTGAAATAGTCCAGTGGGGTACAGGTTTCAGATAACTATCTAACAAATATATCAAGGGATAAAATAAAAGAATTACAAAAATTATGGCTGAGTGTAGTGGCTCATGCCTGTAATCCTAGCACTCTGGGAGGCCGAGGTGGGAGGATTGCTTGAGCTCAGCAGTTCGAGACCAGCCTAAGCAAGAGCAAGACCCCATCTCTACTATAAATAGAAAGAAATTAGCCAAACAACTAAAAATAGAAAAAAATTAGCCAGGCATGGTGACACGTGCCTGTAGTCCCAACTACTCGGGAGGCTGAGGCAAGAGGATCACTTGAGCCCAGGAGTTTGACGTTGCTGTGAGCTAGGCTGATGCCATGGCACTCTAGCCCAGGCAATGGAGTGAGACTCTGTCTCAAAAGAAAAAAAAAAAAGAATTACAAAAATTGTACACATGCTGCATGGGAAGTGTGCATGTAGATGACAAATATTGAGAATCACTGTTACTCTAAAAAAATTTGTTGGCCCATCATAATTAATTCATAGGCAGTTCTTGTTACGCCAAGTGTTACAGCTAGTGTTACAGCTCTTGACCAGGGAAAGAACCAGGTGGCACGCAGAGTCAGAGAGTAGTCTTTATTCCTCCAGCAGGTTCAGCCGACTTCTGACTTCTGACCCCTCCTTCCTTGTTCTCCTCCTGCTTTTATACCCTTGGTAGGACTCAAAAAGCGTCCAATCAGCAACAAGCTTTAACATCCAATCAGCAACAGTGGGATTCAGAAAGTATCCAATCAAGATTGCGCAGCCAGCTCAAGCAGCGGACAGGAGCAGGTGGCTGAGCACCGAGCATGGGACCTGACAGAGAGGCCCAGCCCCAGCAGCGTGCACCCGCCGCAGCCTCCAGCCAGCCCCACACAGCGGCCCACAGGGATGCGGAGTGGTGGGAAGGTGGCGAGCAGCTGCATCTCTGCACTGGACGGTTTTTCTCTGTCATTCCCCCCTTTTGATGCCCTAATCAGTTTACACAGAGGCATCAACCTCTTTATGAATCTATTAACTGCATTGGGCAAGCAGGGTCCCATGGTTACCATCAGAAGGATATTTTAGCCCTTTGACTTTGGTAGTTTCTATGTAAACCAATCGGGAATTGTAACAGCATTTTTCCCCCAGAGAGCCCCAACCATGAGCAACACAGAGGCACCCTCGTAGACCCAGAAAAGGATTACCAAGAAGTTAGTCCAGTCTTTTGGGGCAGAGGCCCCGAGTCCAATTCCCAAGAAGACTGTCAGTAATCCTTCCTATAAGAGTCCAGGCCAGGGGTTCCATTCAGTCCTTGGCTTCTAACCAGATTCAGGGGCAATCCATATACATTTGCCCTTTTGTCGTAGGCATACCTGAGAGCTTGGATGAGCACCCATAACTCTGCCCTCTGGGCTGACCATCCCTGAGGAATAGGGGCTGACATGATGACTTCACTCCCTGTGGTGACTGCGTAGCCAGCCAACTGTTTGCCATCCTGGTTGTAGCTGTGGCCGTCTGTTTAGAGCTCCAGGTCAGGAGCCGGCAACGGACCATCCCTCAAGTCTGGCTGGCTTGCACAGACCTCCTCCACAGCCTCGGCACAGTCATGGTCCGGGGGCCCTGGCCCGGTAGGAAGGAAGGTGGCAGGGTTCAAGGTCCACATAGTCTCAATGGTGACTTGAGGGTCCCCTCACAGCAGTCCCTGGCAATGCGCCAGTTGACCACTAGAAAGCCATTGGTGCTCCGATGTGTTCACCAAAGCCACTACAGCACGCAGGACCTGCACACGGACACCCTGCCCAAACTCAAGCCAGTCCGCCTCCTTGACCAACAAGATGGCCGCTGCCAGTGCCTGTAGACAAGGCGGCCATCCCAACGCTACCGAGTCCAGCCGCTTGGACAGACAGGCCACTGGCCTCTGCCAGGGGCCCATAGTCTGCGCCAGTACCCCCATAGGTACCCCCATAGGCTCAGCCTCCTCAAGCCGGGCCTGGAGCTCCCGCATCGTCTGTTCTAGTGTCTTCTTCATCCGCTCCAGGTGTGCCCTTGTGTCCTGCTCCTTCTTCAGCTCCCCAACCATCATGGCGGCATCGGTGATGGCCTTTTTGGCCTTCTCCTCTACCTCCCGCCTCTCCTGGGCAGCCTCCTCCGCCTCCCCACTCAGCTGGGCCAAATCCGCCTCGAGCTGCTTCTTCTGGTTCAGGAGGCCTGTGTTCTGCGAATGCAGGAGGTTGAGGCACTCGGTGGCCTCCAACAGCCCCTGCTCCAGCGTGGCCCGCGGCTCCTCCAGCTCAGAAGCCAGCAGCGCAGCCCGGCGCTCCAGGGCCTGAGCCTGCTCTCGGAGCTCAGCTGCCAGCCGCTGCTCCTCATCCCGCCATCATCCCGCCCTCCTTCAGCTGGGCCTGCAGCAGCCGTGTGGCCGTCTGGGCCTCTGTGGCCTGCCGGGTAGCATGGCCCAGCTGCTCCACGTCATTGAGGTCACCCTCCATCTTCCTCTTGAGCCTCAGTGCTTTTGTTGAGGGTCTCAGCATCCAGGGGGCCTGCAGGGACTCTACTGCTCGCTGGTGGTTGTGCCTCAGGTTAGTGCACTCCTTATCTTTCTCCACCAGCTTCTTTTTGGCCTCTGCCAGCTCCTCAGTCCACTGGATGGCGTCTGCCTCATACTTGCTCAGCAAGTCCCATCCCAAGAGAGGCACTGGACAGTCTGGCATGTAGAGGACCTCGTGCCTTATCTGATGGCCCCCCAGTTCGCATACCTGGGACTGGCAGAAGGGTCTGGCTACCCGAGTCCCAGTAGCTCCAACTATAGTTTCCTGCTTTGTAAGTGGGGCCACAGAGATTGTCACAACTGAGTGTTCTGCTCCAGTGTCAACCATGAATGCCATTTGTTGGCCCCTACTTTTATCTTGACCGTGGGTTCCCAAGGGCTGAAGGAACCTGGTCGGCCCAACTCGGAGTCAATGCTAGCGAGCCCCACTAGCTCTTGGGCTTCCAGTTTCTGTTGGATAGTCCCAAACAAGGCCCTCCTTTGTGATAGGTGACTTCTCTGGGGGGGGGGGGGGGGGGGGGCATTCATTCTTCCAGTGGCTGAACCCCTTGCAATTGGCGCACTGGTCTCTTGCCAGGGGTGCCCGTTCTCTGGTTCCCCCGTTTCATGGGGGTCCAAGCCGCACTTGCGGACTTCCCTTGTGGGGGCATTCATTCTTCCAGTGGCCAATCCTCTTGCAACTAGCACACTGTTCTCTTGCCAGGAGTGACTGTTCTCCGGTTCCCCCTTTTCATGGGGGTCCAGGCCGCTTGGATGGGTTGGGTCTACCAAGGGCAGCAGCCGGGAGAGCGGCCTTTTTCTTCATCCTCTGGTCTTTCTCCCTCTGAGCGGTCCGGTCCCGGTTGACGTACACCTTGTGGGCCACCTCCATTAACTGCGTGATACTCATGCCTGCAAATCCTTAGAGATTCCTGCAGCTTCCTCCAGATGTTGGAGGCCGATTGCCTAACGAACACTGTATTCACCATTCTCTGGTTTTCGGCTGCCTCCACGTCAATAGGTGTGTATATTCGGTACGCCTCACAGAGGCACTCATAGAAGTCATAGGGTGACTCCTCTGGCTTCTGGGTAATTAGGGCGACCTTGTTCATGTTGGTCGGCTTTTTGGCCCCTTCCCGCACTCCTTGGAGAAGAGCCTGTCGGTACCGCTGGAGTGCCGCTTGTCCTTCTGGTGCATTAAAATCCCACTCTGGGTTGGTCTCGGGCAATACTCGTGATACCCATTGTTCCACATCCAGGGTGCCCGCCGGCGCCCGTTCCCGCAGCCACTTCCGAGTTCCAGTCATGATCCGACGCCATTCTTCGGTACTGAAGAGGGTCAGCAGGAGTTGCCGGCAATCTTCCCGCGTGGGGCGGTGAGTCTGGAAGATAGACTCCAGGAGGTTGATGAGGGCCTGCGATTCTCCAAGTAGGACGGGGTATGGTGTTTCCAATTCAATAGATCTGTGGTGGAGAAAGGCTGATAATACAGGGCAGGTTGCCCTGGCTGGATGGTTCCGTCATCCTGAACCTGCGGCGGACCTCGCATTTCACGCAGAGGCATCTGGAAGGCCGGGGTAAGGGGTTGGGCAGACTGCAACCAGCAGACAAGTGGTGGAGATGCCAGAGGTGGAGAAACCAATGGTCGGTGGGGTGTCGGGTGCAGTCGCAGTCACCACTCTCCATACTGAATGTATAAAACTTATCAGCATGCACCTCAGAACTGAGCATGCACCTCAGAACTGCTGACTTGGATTTGGACCCTCCCATGTTTCAACTGGTTTAACTAGTGCTCCTGTTCCCTACACCGCCCGACAACACTCCCTTTCTGAACCTTGTCCCTGCCCAGACTCTGCTCTCTGCTCTGGCTCCTCCCCTTTCTAGACAAGGGCTGGGGGCTTCTCTCAGGCGTTGTCTGCCTAGCTGCGTCCCTCGAGGGAACTTAGGCGTCTTGGCTAAGGCACCATGGGGAGTGAAACGCCGTTATGCTGACGTCGCCACAGGACCCCAGGTTAGGACCCACTCAAACCCCGTAGCCAAAGCTATGGGGCTACAGACACAATGACCGCAAATAGTCACTATGTTCCTTCTACTCAAATTCACTCAGATGTTACATATTCCCTCCCCTGGGGGATCTCTGTCTTTAGGAGCCGATGGGCTCCTCTTCCGTCCCGCTGACAGGCTTATCTCAGGCAGGTCCCAGAACCCTACCTTGTCCAACGTCCTGGCCTTGGTCTGCCGCTCCAGCTTGTTCAGCCTGGCACCCACCCACTCGGCCTCCTGCTCCTGCACCGTGGAGGCCAGCACCTGCCAGGAGGCCTGTCATAGGGTGGCCTGCGTCAGTGCACCTGCTTCCCCTCCCTCAGCAAGACCTTGGCAAGCTTGGCATTGCCCTTGGCCAATAGCTCCGCTTCTCTCTTCTTGGTGCTGGAGGAGAGAGATGCCGCTCGGTGCCCACTAGTCTCGGCCCGCCGTCTGCTGTCCCAGTGGCTTCAAAGGGCCAGCTCGGTCGGCTTTCCTGGTCAGAAAATCAAAATGTTGTGGCAAGTGTTGCAGCTAGTGTTACAGCTCTTAACCAGGGAAAGAACAAGGTGGCACACGAAGAGTCGGAGAGCAGTCTTTATTCGTCCAGCAGGTTCAGCCCCCCTTACTTGGACTCCTCCTGCTTTTATACCCTTGGTAGGACTCATAAAACGTCCAATCAGCAACAAACTTTAACATCCAATCAGCAATAAGCTTTAACATCCAATCAGCAACAGTGGGATTCAGAAAGTATCCAATCAAGATCGTGCAGCCAGCTCCAATGGAGGATGGGAGCAGGTGGCCAAGCATTGAGCACAGGCCCCGACAGCGAGGCCTGGCCCCAGCAGCGTGCACCCACCAAGGCCTCCAGCCAGCCCGTGCAGCAGCCCGCGGGGATGCAAAGCCGCGGGGAGGCAGTGAGTGGCTGCGTCCTGGCCCTTGACGGTTTTTCCCTGCCATTCTAAGCATTGCACCACTTAAACAATAACTTTAAATTATCTTATGATGACCAAAGCTATTCTGGATCTTACACACTTTTGAGTTAAAATTGACAAACTGCTATGGTGTGAATGTGTGCCCTCCAAAATTCAGGTGTAGACACTTAGTAGCCAATGCGATGGTATTACAAGGCGGGGGTCTTTAAGAGGTGATTAGGTCCTGAGGGCTCCTCCCTGGAGAGTGGGATTATAAAAGCCCTGATAAAAGAGCCTTCACGTAGTGTTCAGTCAGCTTACCCTTCCGTCTCCCCCGTGTGAGGACAGCGTTCCTTCCCTTTGGAGGATGCAGCCCTCACCCGACAGCCAGACCTACTGGTGCCTTGATCTCGGACATCCCAGCTTCCAGAGCCGTGAGAAATAAGTTTCTGTTCTTCATAAATTACCAGTCTGTGGTATTCTGTTACAGCACAAAGAGACTATGACACTAACCTTAAACTGTCACAGCACACATGACTTACTGCGTGAATTTACAACACCCTAACAGCTCTATAGCCTGTTCAATGAGACAAGTGCATAGTTTCTTCCACCCTGCCTGTTATTCCTTGGGCTCGGGCGTGCCCTTTGTTTTACTCCTAAATACCCACCCATTCGCCCAAGTGCCTCATTCAATAGACTCATGGCTTTCTGTGTAGCTTGAGTAATCTTAGGGGTACATCTCTCCAGTTTTTTTTTTTTTTGCCTTCAAATTAAACATAGAGCTCTAGTACAAGACAGATTGTAAGAACATGCAGGACCACGCTTAAATGCTGCAGCAATGTCAAATTCCCCCCATGTTTTCTAAAATCATGTCTGCATTTCTCTACAGAGTCTTTCTCTACATGTCTGCATTTCTCTTGCTGCAGACCAGAAACCAGCAATCTGCACTTTGAGTGGGCTGGAGGACATCGCCCTTCTTTATTTTCCAAGGTGAGCTGGTTTCCTTCCCTGTGCTCCATTCTGTGTTCCTCTCCTGCCCTCTCCGTGCTGGCGTGATTGCTTCCGTATTTTTATGTGTCAAGCAAATTGAGCCTTCATTATAGCCTTGTTAAGGCGGTTTTGATCGCCTTGATAAACTCTGTCTCTAAAAACGCCACCTCCACACTTTACCTGTCTTTCTGGGAGTGTCTGCCCAGTGCCAGTCTCTCTCTCTTCTGCTGTGAGGACTCTGCCTACCTTTGGGTGACATCTGCCACTTAGCCAGAGCAAAGGGAGAGACTGTTTACCATCTATATGACAGGAAGTATCACTTCCTCCTTGGGATCTAGCTGAAAATAGATTTCCCCACTGGGCAGAAACAAAGTAGCCGGGATACTACCTGCATCCTCTCACCACCCTGGGAGCTACTTCCCCCCACCACACTCCCTGGCTCCCAGATGAAGCCCTGCTTGATTGACTGATTGCATTTCTGGTTTATCACATCACACTGAATACCAAGTAGCCAGAACATTCATTGAATGACAGCTACCTTGCCAGAAAGCCTTGTAGTCAACGTTGAATCAAATCTCCCTGGAAGCTACTAAGAATAGGCACATAGGCATTTTCTTAACTAGAGGAGATAGGTGCCTATTTTAAACTCTATTCCAATCCCATCTGAAGTGTCAGTGCTAAAGTACATTGTGAAGTAGCATTTTAAAATGGATAAAATCTTAGCCTTTACTCCTAGTTTGTGTTTAGACATTGATGACTAAATTTCTCTAGAAGACAAATTATTTTGGTAACAGTTTAGGAATAGTACTGGCTTCAGTTCAAATTAAAGTTTCTCACCATTAGACATTTTGCCTTCACACACTTTCATCTCCTACTTTTAGCTCCATGATTGGTTTCTTTTTTTCTTTTTATGTCTTTTAAAAAATGTTTAATTATTATGGGTAAATAATAGTTATATATCTACATAGGGTACATGCGATGTTTTGATATAGGCATACAATGTGAATTACTCAAATCAGGGTAATTGGGGTATCCATCACCTCAGGCATTTATCATTTCTCTGTGTCAGGAACATTTCAATTCCACTCTTGTAGTTATTTTAAAGTATATCCTAACTTATTGTTGATTATAGTCACTTTGTTGTGTTATCAAACATTGCTCATTCTATCTAACTATTTAACTATATTTTGGACCCATTAACCACCCCACTTTATTCCCCCTCCCACATGCCACTGCCCTTTCCAGCCTCTGGAAACCATCATTCTACTCTCTGTCTTCATGAGATCAATTTTTTTAATATTTAGCCCCCACATATGAGTGAGAATACATGAGATTTGTCTTTCTGTGCTTGGCTTATTTCACTTAACATAATGTTCTCCAGTTCCATCTGTGTTGTTTCAAATGGCAGGATTTTGTTCATTTATGGCTGTATAATATTCCATTGTGTATATGTACCACAATTTCTTTATCCATTCATTTGTTGATGGACACTTAGGTCGATTCCAAATCTTGGCTGTTGTGAATAGTGCTGCAATAAACATGGGAGTGCAGATATCTTTTCCATATCCTGAATTCTCCTCCTTTGGATATAGACCTGGCCGTTGGATCACTGGGTCATATGGTAGTTGTATTTTCAGGTTTTGGGGGAATCTCCCTACTGTTTTCCATAGTTGTTGCACTAACTTAACATTCCCAGCAACAGCATACGAGCTTCCCCTTTTCCTACATCCTCCATGACTGGTTAGTTCTCCTATATTTCAAAGGTGTGAGGTGCCAACATTGACAGAGGTGGTGGGGCACTGGGGGAAGAGAAGCAGCTTCCAACCATGGGGAAGTACCTAACAGGTATTAATAAATGTTATTTCAAACACTCAGAAAGAAGGGTATCCATTTAGTTGAAAGAAGGGTATCCATTTAGTTAAAGAGTTTTTATAAAAGATTAAAAAGACCAAACATTTTAAAAATGCAAGACATGCCTTATTAAATTAAAATCTTGGACAAATGCCAAAAAAGTACTCTAGTGTAAGAAGCCTGTGACAAATGTAAAGATTCTGTTTCTTCAATCCATCAAAGTCCCCATAGCCCTGGAAAACTGAGACTCACAGTTTTCAAAACAACTTACATCCCTAAATCATGACATTCTGCAAACTTCTGGGCCATCACTGGAATTCAGGGTATTCCAAAGATCATCTTCCTTCTTCCTGGCCTCTCTCCTTCATGGTGATTCTAGCAGATGATATTTAAAAATGAAGACAACAAGAAATAATGCTGTTTTCCTTCCACTGTTTTCAAAAAAGGAATTGTTGAACTCAGACATGACTGTCATTCATAGCTCCAATGTGTGACTGACACTTTTTAAAAAGTTATTTTTTTCTTTCAAAACAAGAGTGACAATTCCCACATAAAATTAATTCTCTGTCAACTGGGAAACACGATCATCCAAATTTTTTGGCACACTACTTTTGGGAGAAAGAGGCAATTGAAAAGAAAACCAGTTAATGTTGAGCACATTTGTTTAAAAGAACTTTCCAGACTGTATCCCAGAATCACACAGATTCCTCATGATTTCTTTCCTGTTCTGCAGCTGTGGTTTTGGTCAGTGCTGATCAGTAGTTATCATGTTGACCCTCAGGCATGTAGGATCCTGACCATCAGAGGAAGAGTAAATATTATGTGATCCATTGTCTTTGCTAAGAGACAGGAAATTAGACCAGAACATTTCAGAAAGATTCTCAACAGGTGTTGAAACCTTCATTTTAACCAACTCACTCAAGAAACTATTATAGAATACAGATTCTTTGAGGAATCTGTTTAAATTATTACCTCATTTGTAAAGTGAGAGAGTTCCTTTAGAAAGTTCATCCAATTATCCAGCAAAGACTTTTTAAATACCTAATTTGTGCCAAATGCCATGTTTGATAGTGGGAATACAGACATGAACGGACAAAGTCTCCTCACTCAGACAACCTATAGGTTAGTGGGAAAGAGAGATATAAAGCAATCATAACATAAATCATTTATAAATGTAATTGTGTAGGTGCTACAAAGAGGAGGTATGAGAGGTTATTAAAAATAATATATCATGGGGACAGAGGGCCTAATCTAGGATTCTTAAATCCCAGCAAAGGCACTGAGGCAGGTTGGAGCCGCACCCATTAGAGAAAATTAAAGTAGGAAAACAGAGATAAAACAGTATGAATAAGAAACCAGAGATGAGGCCTCTTGTTATGACAGGGGACCCATTCGTTGTCTGTGGCGAATGTATTGCTCCATTCGCATTGATTTTGCTCCATAAACCTATCTTGCTCTTCCTCAATAAACCTCATTTTCATGCTAAAAAAAGAAAAAGAAATGAGAGACGAGACCAGAGACCAAGCAGTGACTAGATCAGTGAGGACCTTGCTGAGCATAACAGTAAGTTCCTTCTTCATCCAAACAGCAACGGAAAACTCTGCCTGAGACTCCTATTTGTCCCCCAAGATCTGTTTGACCCTTTAGTGAAAGAACCCTGTAATTCCAGGCAGACACATGATTGCCCAAGATAAAAAACTACATTTCCCAGACTCCCATGGCACTGAGTTCTGGCCAGTGAGGTGTAGGCAGAAATGGTGCCGCCACTTCCAGAAAGAAACGACTTCCAAGAAGCATCTCCAAAGAAAAGGACATATTCTTCTTTTTTTCATCCAGTAGGAATGCTGATGTGATGGCAGCAGTTTGAGTAGCCACCTTGGATGGTGAGGTGGAAGCCACATACTGAGGATAGCAATTCTAGAAGGTGAAAGAAGCCTGACTGCCTGTCGTCATGGGGGAGCCACAGTAGTCCTGGATGGGGACCTCTGGACTCCTTCTACACGAGAGAAAATGACACTGAATTACACTTCTGTTCCAGCCACTCTTATCTTAAGCTTCCTGTCACTCTCTGCTGAGCCTATTCTTAATTGATACTGAATTCATTTCCTTAAAAGAGTTTAAAGTAAGGTCTTTCATGATAAGATTATGATCTCTTAAACCCACAAATTTCTATGGCTTTTCTGACATGCCTGAATATTGACTATAAGAAGCAAAATCTGAGCAAAACTTGTTTGCTTGTTCATTCCTTTTTTTATTCATTTGCTTAATCATTTGGCACCTGCTGTATGCAAAGTACTTGTTTTAGGGGTTGTACAGCTGCAGTCCCCAACCCCTGGGGCGCAGCCTGGTACCCATCCGGGGCCTGTTAGGAACTGGGCTGCTCATCCCCACCTGAGCTCTGCCCACTCCCCCATTACCGCCACCCTCCCCCACGCCATGGAAAAATTGTCTTCCATGAAACTGGCCCCTGGTGCCAAAAAGTTTGGAGATCGAAGTTGTAGAGGAAAAAACTCACAATTTGATGCCTGCCCTAAAGGGACTTATAATTTAGATACACTGAATGTAGTCACCAGTAAGATGCAAATGACCAAAGAAGACATTAAGGAAAAGCTAACGTTAAGGGTACTCATGGAGGTAAAACTATAACACATACAACTTATAAAGCTATCATATAGCCTAAGCTCATATAAAGCTTCCATTCCAATGCAGACACTATCTAAACTAATACTGTAAGACACACAGCTTCAGCATAGCAGGAAACTTCAGAGAAAGCCGTTATTTCTCCAATTGAATAATTAATAGGATTCTGCTGACCTAAGCAAACCACTCAGGGGAAATAAACAGGCAAAGATCATTTCCTCCTTTGAAATTGGGGATTAACAAAGAAAACTAAGCCAAACGCTAGGCTTCATACACCTGCCGATGAAACCAGTTTCATCGCTGTTGTTGCCAAAAGCTAGTCCCCAGTCAAGAGTTTATCACAGTTGCAGAGATCTTGCTTAAGAACTAAGGTGGCAGATTTACAGGGGAGAAACTCGATCCTGTGTTTAGAAGTACAGCCGAAGAGCCTAAAGCCTTGGCAAACAATCCTTTAAGACCATTTATGAGCACAACAGCAGCTGAAGGAGGAAAGCGAGTGGGAGGCAGGTGCTGTAAGATCTTAGGGGAGGAAAGGGCTATTACCGCACCTCTGTGCCAGGGACGGTGTGGGGATGTAGGAATGCTTATTTAATATGTATAAGGTGTCTGCGCGAGACATTCACGTTATCACCTTTCCCATGTAAAGAAACCGGGGCTGAAGAAGATGTGATTTGCCCTGGTCACGGGATGAAGTCCCTGCCACACTGCAGTCCAGCCACACGCTGCCCCTGCAGCTCTGTGGAGACAGTGTCTTCTTCTGTGAACCGGAGGTGAGGGGTGTGAGCCGAGGTCTCCAAGGGCGTTTTCCTCATAAAAGCCAACCTTTCCTCATAAAAGCCAACCTATGGGGCTCCACCTAACAGCCAACAAGCCTGTTTCCAAGTCTTGGGGGTGACTTCCAGTCCCAGTAATAGCATGCTCTTCTCTTTGTACTACATTTGCAAATTTAAGACAATAAACCAACTGTAGCTATAATAAATTCTATAGCTATTCTTCATTTGATTTGAAAACACCTTAAGATATGTAGAAACTGGCACTCATGAACACTACAGTACAACCTTTTATGAGAAAAAGAACAAAATGAAAAAAAAAATTGACAAGATCCACACTTAAAAATTTGGACTCAGTGGTTCTAGATGGTGAGTTATTTCTCTCCCGTGTAAAACCGTGGGGCAGGCAGTTAGGTGAGTGCAGCGACTCTGCTCCATGGAGTTCTGGGGGGGGGGGGGGGGGGGGGGGGGGGGGGGGGGGGAGACAGGATTCTCTCAGGTCCGTGCTCTGTCTTCCTTGCGATGTGGCCCTCGTCTTCATGGTCCAAGATAGGGGACAGGACTCCAGAAATAATATCTGTGTCCAGGCATGCAAGCAATAGACAAAGAAGGGGAAAGGAGTGTGTACCAGCTATCTTTTAAGGGACAATGTTAAAAATGCCATGTTGTACCAGTGCTTCCATTGAACCCTGTGGCCAGGGTTTGGTCACAGGGCCAAGTGTCCTTGCAACATAGACTATAAACTATAGTATATGGCTTCTGGGCAGCCATATACTTAGCTAAAAGTTAAAGGCTTTATTAGGAAGGAAGAAGTGGGTAATAGATATTGATAATGGCCAGCCATCTCTGCACCAGTTAAGTACAAAAGGATCAGAGGGTTTGTATGTTATGACATTATGTGTGAAGAAAGGATACATACGGGCATACCTATTTCACTTTGCTTGATTGCACTTCACAGATATTGTTTTTACAAATTGAAGGTTTGTGGCAACCCTGCATTGAGCAAGTCCATCGGTGCCATTTTTCCAATAGCATGTGCTCACTTCCTGTCTCTGTGTCCCATTTTGGTAATTCTCACAATATTTCAAACTTTTTCATTATTATTACTTTTGTATATGTTGTGATTATCTGTGATCAGTGATCTTTTATGTTACTATTATAATTGTTTTGAGATGTCACAAACCACGCCTGTATAAGACAGCAAACTTAATTGATAAATGTGTGTGTTCTCACTGCTCCACCGACTGGCCATTCCCCCATCTCTCTTCTAATCCACAGGCTATTTCCCAAGACACAGCAATATTGAAATTAGGAGAATTAATAATCCTACAATGACTTCTAAGTGTTCAAGTGAAAGGAGTAGTCGCATGTCTCTCACTTGAAATCAAAATCTAGAAATGATTAAGCTTAGTGAGGACGGCATGTTGGAAGCTAAGACAGGCTGAAAGTTAGCCCTCTTGTGCCAAGGAGTTAGCCAAGTTGGAATGCAAAGGAAAAGTTCTTGAAGGAAATTAAAAGTGCTACTCCAGTGAACACATGATTAACAAGAAAAGGGGACAGCCTCATTGCTGATACAAAGAAAGCTTGAGTGGTCTGAGTAGATCAAACCAGCCGCGACATTCCCTTCAGTCAAAACTTGACCCAGAGCAAGGCCTTCGCTCTCTTCAATTCTGTGAAGGCTGAGAGAGGTGAGGAAGCTGTAGAAGAAAAACTGGAAGCTAGCAGAGGTTGGTTCCTCAGGGTAAACAGAGAAGCTCTCTCCATAATTTAAAAGTGCAAGTTGAAGTATCAAGTGCTAATGGAGAAGCTGCAGCAAGTTATCCAGATCTGGCTAAGAGAATTGTTGAAGGTGGCTACACTAAACAACAGATCTTCAGTGTAGGTGAAACAGCCTTATATTGGGGAAAGATGCCGTGTAGGACTTTCATAGTTAGAGAGAAGTCAATGCCTGGCTTCAAAGGACAGGCTGACTCTCTTGTTAGATACCAGTGTAACTGGTAACTTTAAGTTGAAGCCAGTACTCATTTACCATTCTGAAAATCCTGGGGTCCTTAAGAATTATGCTAAATTGACTTTGCTTGTCCTCTATAAGTGGAACAACAAAGCCTGGATGACAACATGTCTGTTTACAGCATGGTTCACTGAATATTTTAAGCCCACTGTTGAGAATTACTGCTCAGAAAAAGATTACTTCCAAAATATTACTGTTCATTGACAATACACCTGCTCACCCAAGAGCTCTGATGAAGATGCACAAGGAGAATAATATTGTTTTAATGCCTGCTAACACGACATCCATTCAGCAGCCATTAACATCAAGGCAAGACCCTCCACCAGCAAAAGGATTACAACTTGCTGAAGGTTCAGATGATTGTTAGCATTTTTTAGCAATGAAGTATTTTTAAATTAAGGTATATACATTGTGTTTTAAAGACAATGCTACTGCATACTCAATAGACTACACTATAGTATACACATAATTTTTATATGCACTGGAAAACTAAATCATGTGACTTGCTCTGTTGTGATATTTGCTTTATTGTGGTGGTCTGGAATGGAACCCACAATATCTCCAAGTTATGCCTGTGACATGTGGATATTAAGTATCCTCAGAAATACTCAAGAAACTAACAATGGCTACAAGGTCTGGGGAGTGAAACAAGGAATTGGGAGTTTCATATATTTCAATACCATTTAAATTGTCACCATGAGTACACATTGGTTTTTATGATTTGAAAATTAAAATTTGAAAATTGGTAAAAATTTTTTAAGTTTTTGTAGAGATGAGGTCTCACTATGTTGCCCAGGCTGGCCTCGAACTCCTGGCCTCAAGTGACCCTCCCACCTCAACCTCCCAAAGTGCTGGGATTGCAGGTGTGAGCCAACATGCCCAACCTAGCATAACTTTTATAGTAAAAACTGACCAAGATAATATGAGACACAAAAATTAAAAGCCAATTTCAATCATGAACACAGATAAAAAATCCTAAACAAAATAAGAGCAAATTAAATTTAATAGATTAAGAACAGATGATAACATATGGCCAAATAAGGCTTATTTCAAGAATGAGAGGTTGGTTTAACATTAAAAAATCAATCAATACAATTAAGTACAATCTTAATTTAAAGGAGACATATCATATAATCATCTTAATAGATACAGAAAAAAACGTTTTCTAGAATTCAATGTACATTCCTAATAAGCATTCTTATCAAACTAATAATACAACAATACTTCCTTAACCAATAAATGGTATCTACCAAAAACCTACAGCAAACATTATAATTAATGGTGAAATGTTGATAACATTCATTTTAAATTCAGGAGAAGGGAACAAAACAGGGCATTTGCCGTCAACTCTTGTATTCAATCTTGCACTAGAATTCCTAGCCAATACAAGAGAAGGAAATTAAAGAATATAAGTAGGATGTGATGAAACAAAACAGTCATTAGTCATAGTTGATATGATGTCTATAAAGTCAATCCCAGAGAATCTACACAAAAATATAAGTTAATTAAATAGCTGAGCAAGTTTGCTGGACAAAAAATCAATATATAAAAGTCAAATGTATTTCTATACATCAGTAAAAGTGAACATATAATTTTGAAGAGACACCATTTATATAATATCATAAAAAAACATGAGATGACTAGAGATAATCTACTAAAGATGTGCAAGGCTGAATGAAGAAAAATGATACAACTTCCATGAAATATATTTAAAAAGACAAAAACAAAAGAGGACTTATTTCACCATGTGGATTTGTCAGAAAGTTCAATTTTATAAACATGTCAACTCTTACCTAATTAATCTACAGAGTCAAAGTAATTTTAACAAAAATTGTGCTTTTCAGATATAGAAAAAATAATTTTACGCTTTGTATGGAACCAAAGAAGACCCCGAATATCAAGAGCAATTCTAGGCAACAAAAACAAAATGGGAGGTATTAATATGCCAGATATCAAACTATACTACAAAGCTGTAGTAATTAAAACAATCTGGTATTGGCAAAAAAATAGAAATATTGACCAGTGGAACAGATCTGAGAATCCTGATATAAAACCATCCTCATATAGCCATCTAATCTTTGACAAAGCAGACAAAAACATATGCTGGGGAAAAGAATCCCTGTTCAATAAATGGTGCTGGGAAAACTGGATAGCCACCTGTAGAAGGCTAAAGCAGGACCCACACCTTTCACCTCTCACAAAAATCAACTCACGCTGGATAACAGACTTAAACCTAAGGTATGAAACTATTAGAATTCTAGAGGAAAATGTTGGAAACACTCTCCTAGACAT